>JBCEZY010210190.1:0-13029 GCA_039654445.1 Cataglyphis savignyi
ATTGGAATGTAAAAAGAGTCCTTATAATTTAAATTGCAATTTGAATGCGCGGGACCTCGGTACCGCCCGGTCAGATGACAATAATCGCGTACTCTTGTATCGTCCGGCGCGAATTATTTCTTGTAAATGTGACAATGTGTGACGCTGTTAAATTTTTCCCATTCTTCTCGCATTAAATTTACCATGGGGACATTCGTGGTTAGAATAATCTCTGCGCTAAATTTTTAAGTTCTTCGATGAACCACGAAACTCAATCGGTATTACGACAAGAATGATACGAGGATAATGTTTCATCGTACGCGCAATGTATGTAATAAGCTATGCTAAATACTTGATAATGTAGTGTAGTTATTAATGTAGTTTCTTTCTTCCTTTATCTTTTCTAAAACGCACTCCGTTGGCGTATAAAAGACAGCTGCTCCTTCCTGTTGAAATTTTTGAACTCGAGCCACTTGTTCTTGTTCGGTAAACGGATGGCGCACTTATTCATTTCTTGACAGTCCACCGTATGCGATTATAATTTATCCTCCGAGCCAAAGTAGTGTAAACATCTGTAAAAAAAAGAATTTTTTTCATTTAATTTTTCATTTGCGTATATATTTTATAAAAAAATATATATATATGAAATTTATAAAATATAAAATATTTATTCAATTAATATTATAAAATATTTATTATTACTTACCGATCGCAAATATGTTTCCTGTGATCTGTCTTGCTGAAGTGCGAGCTCACGAGATAAATTCTTGATCCGTGCAAAATGTTTGACGTTGTCGTCCCGTGGATCTTCCACATAAACCAATTTGACGAGTTTTTCTCTCTTTAGATCGCTCAGGATCGGGACAATGTTCTTTTTCTCGAGGCAATATACATTTATGGAGATATCATAGGCAAGTTCGAATTTTGTAATTTGATTCACAGTCACTGGAAACTGAATGTCCTGGAGATTCAGTACTGTTGTATAATGTGAGTACAATGATTCTCATTCTGCATTTCTTTCAATTGGATGCAGAGCAGCGACCACGCGTGACATGCGTTGTCATTAGATTGCACGTTTATCACCGCTCTCTTCTTCTCGTGGTAATTTTACGTGACATCCCGCACGCATTGGATTATACTTGTTTATGTTTATAGTTAAATAAAGTATTCGCGACAAAGATCCACCCACTGTTTTTGAAACTCTTCAAGCGATGCTAAAGTGAGCTTGGTAACGCCGCTTGTACCATTCGCACGTGCGAAATAGTTCATAGCTTTTCGTATTTATGCTTTTATTTGCGCGCTTGTCACAAAACTTGCCGTTAAACATAGTATTCATTTTCACATTAAAATGTTTTTTATCATCTTTTGCACGTGTTCGAGCACAATGTATTTGATGTCTTCGAAAAACTGGCGTAGTTTGATATAGTTTGTGTTAATTACCGCACCAGTCAATACGCGGTTTTCGAACGCGGTATCAATCTCTCACTAAACGAATCTTTCCGCATTATTGTTATCACTATAATCACTACTACTAGGTATAAACTGTCTCTATAATCGAGTCTTTACACCTTCGAGCCGCGCGATTCCGATCACTAATGATTGTCTGTTTCCGCTCAAGAGTCGCGGACGTTTGACACGTCTGCTTTCTTCGAGCTGTTTGATAAATTCTTCGCACCGCTGCGCCTACGCGAAATATTCGCCTAAGGTAGGGACTTGGTGCGACAGCTCCAACAGAACGCGTTCAATCGGTTCGGTGTTTTCCATATTTTTTTCTGCTTTTTATTGTGTGCAAATATTTGGCACATATTACATGGAAAGATTTGATACAATGGATTGCTGCAATTGGAGCAGTATCGACCATCCACTGCATCATGTAAATCAATCACATCAATCAATCACATGCTTCCGAGTAACATACATGTATTCGAAATCAGTGTCTGACAATCATGTAGTGTAATAAAACTAAAACATCAACTGTAGAATAACAAAAGTAGATAGTACAACACTTTATACGTTTAGCGCAATGATTTTCGACTGACACTATTCTATCAATTCTTTTCGTAAGATCCTCATTTTGACCACTAATGTAATTAATGTCATCGGATAATGTGTGATCTTCGTCAGATTTTTTCTAATATTGCCTCGAAATTATTGTCTCTTTCCATTTTTCTAGATTATCATCAAAGATTATCACAAAATCTTCTATACTGAACACTTGGCACACAACACAACATCCGCTATATTTTTTTCGATTAATGTATACCATCTTAAATTGTATACTGTAGTTTTGACGCTCTTCGTTTTTTATTATATATACTTCGTTCGGCTACGAATCATCTGTGAATGGGTCGTTCTTCTCCTTATCTTTTGTTTATAAATTCCTAGGTCTACTGTGCAGCCTTTATAGTTCGAATATCCGATCCGTCTGTTTATCTTCGCGTTCACACTATTTTAAATTTTTAACATTCGAGAGTCCAAGCGCGACATCTATTTTGTTATAGTATTTATAAATTATAGCAACTAGACATCGGCGCTAATACATCGCAATTCTTTATAGTATTTTTTAGAATTAGAATTAAAATGCGGAAGGCGGTCCTCGGGATGCAAAGCTCCGCCTACGGCAGACTATTGTGCCTTTCCTATAAGCAGCCCTTCAGTTCAGGCCAATTCTTTTCCAGAGAAAGAGAGCCTTAACCGAGAAGTCTCCTATCTGCTGAGGCTTTGGAAAAGCAGACCCCAGCAGTTCCCGTCTAATCCTATCATAAGCCGGGCAGACACATAGTACATGGAGGCTGATCTTCTCCAGTGCGTCACATTTCCTACAATTGGGTCTCATACTGATGCCCAATTTATGTGAATGTTAGTTGAGAGTGCCGTGCCCCGTGAAAATACGAGTCACCAGCCTGGCCTCTCATCTGTTTACCTTTTAATATAGCTGGCAAGGCCCTCTTTCGGAGAAACCCCGAGGAGAGCCGTCATCTGTCTGCATTCAGCCGCTCTTCTCCAGGAGGCCAGGTGCTGATCCTGCAGCCACCAATTGATCTCCCTCTTGCCTAGACTGCAGGGGATCCCGACCGATCGACTCTGGCAAGCTGGTCGGCCGCCTCGTTGCCTTTGATGCCAGAATGCCCAGACAACCAGACCCCCTGGTCATTCTCCCAAGGTGCATCTGCAAATGCATTTTGTCCCAGATCAACATGGAGTAACAATCGGAGCTTCAAGGGCCTTAAGAACCGCCCCCCCCCCCCGGCTAATCGAGCAAATGCTAATGCGTCTGCCCCTTTCTTTATTGGCGAGAAGTCGTTACGCACAGCATAAGATCGTTACTATCTCCGCGGAAGACTGGCAAATTTATCGAGTGGGATCGACTCATTAATCCCTTTTCCCTCGACAACGAACGCCAGCCTCTGAGCTCGAGCCGATCCTGGAATCATCCGTGAAAAGAATGAGCCCATTCTTCAGCACCGGACCCTGCGGCCGAAGATAGTTCTCCCGCTCCAGAAAGCATACCTTGAACAGCGCCTTAAAAGCACGAATGGCTGATATTTTGTCCTGTCTTATACTAAAGATGTGATGTGATGTGAGAGGACTCTGTCGGGAAGCTTGGTGTGCCTGGTGCCGGCCCTCCATTTTTCCTCGCATCTCCAACGGTAAGCCGCCGATGCAGCCGCGGCGACTACCGTGTTGCTCAGAGTGGCTCATAATCGAGCAACTACCCCATTGCCGCAATTGGCTTAGTCTTCATAGCCCCAAGAGCTTCTCTTAGGATAAGAGTCCTTAAGTTCTCCTAAGCGATGCCTTCGCCGAGACTAATTGTACCCTAGGCCACCATACCACTGTAGCATACAGCAGCCTAGGTCTAAGAATAGCAGAGTAGCAGTAGAATAGCAGATCCAATAAATCATCCTCGGCTCCATCCCCTAAGGCTCCAGACCAAAGGATCTTCTGCATATCCAGAAGTAGGAGGTCACTTCTACACCGATCTTCCAGGTCAGCTCCTTCCAAGTCAGCTTTCTATCCAGGATAACTTCAAGATATGTCACCGACCTGGCCGGTGTCAGCCTGATACCTCCCAAGATGGATCCCACCACAGTGCCCAGCTTGTATCTGCGAGTGAAAATGACCAGCTCCGTCTTTCGGGGATTGACCGAGAGCCCAGAACTTTGTATTACTCCTCTTCTACTCCGAGAGCGCTCTGCATGAGCTCTAGGAGCATGTCCAGAGAGGGTCCTCGCACAACGATCGCCAGATAATCCGCGTATCCCTAAGCATAGAAACCTTTGACATTAAGTTTGCTGAGTAACCCATCGATTATTAAGCATCATAGAAGTGGAGAGAGCATTCTACCTTGTGAAAACCCTCGATTCACCCAGCCGCCGACACTGACAGTGTCGAGCATTGTTACAACTCTCCGATGGAGCATATTCCTGATCCACTGAACAAGCCTGCCTGGAACGCCCCGCAGCACTGCTTCCCTGCAAACCACTTCATGAGTGGTGTTAAAGGCACCTTCTATATCCAGAAAGGTCCCCACTGCGTAGCTTCCCTCCATGAGATCTCTCTCAATTTGAGAGACCAAAGAGTGGAGCGCCGTTTGTTAAAGAAGCTCATTCTATAGGCATGTTGGTTTCCATGCAGCGGTTGCCGCCCGAGAACAACATCCCTCAGATAGGTCTCAACCAGCTTTTCTAATGTTTTCAAGAAAAATGAGGTCAAGCTGATCGCTCTGAATTCCTTGGCAGAGATGCAGCAGATCCTGTTAATTTATGAATACGCCAGGCTCCATGCCTTGGAGGTGTATCCCAAAGCAAGGCAAGCTCTCAAAGTCCGCGTGAGCGACCCGCTGGTCTGCACGGGCCTCTCTTGTAGGAGCGCCGGAAAAATTCCATCTGGTCCAGCGAATTGAATGCATTTGAAAGTTTTAACGGCTCATTTCACCTTCTCGGTTATAACAATAGTGGCCGCCAGTGACACCCATGTGATTTTCATCTGAGCTCTACTATTTCATCCAAGCGTCAAGGTCGACGACAGGTTTTCTCCTGAAGCCCGGAAAATTGGTCTCCTGGAGATGAACCAGACATCGTTCGCCGGAAACTATATCCCCATTCGGGAGGCATATCGCCTGCAGGTTTCAGCCCGGGTTTCTTGCCAGAATTCTGCAGAGCCAAAAGGCCTCCGGCACCTCCTCCACAGACTTACAGAATCTCTTCCAGCTCTTTCTCTTGACGGGTATTACAGAGTTCTTATAAGTCTTCTGGGCGCTCCGATAGAGCTCCCAATCTAGCGAGCGACCTGTCTTCCTAGCTCTATTCCAAGCATACTAACCCCCCTCCCTGAACCTCTGCAGTCCCGGTCCCCACCAAGAGACTCTCTTGTTAGAGCGAACCGCTCTCGGTGGACAGTTTTTCTCTAAGCTGCCCATTAAAGCCATTTGTACATGGTCTATGCAGAACTCCACCTCGGTGCCTCTTAGGAATGTCACACAGACCAGTGGAGAGATCCTCTTGGAATGAGTCCCAATCTGTCCTTTTCGGATTTTTTCTATAGATTGTTTCAGGCCTCACATTGGCGAGTCTGAAGACAATCTGCCGTGGTCGGAAAGGAAAATCTTAGATGAGGCCTGCCACTCGACAATCTTCGGAATCAAATTCCTAGAACATAAGATGAAGTTAAGTACCTTAAGCTTAAGCACATTCTAAAATGTTGGTTCGTTACTCCTGTTCAGGATCTCCAGGTCAGTGGCCACCAAGTATTTCAGAAGCCTCTTGCCCCGATCGTTGATTTTGGTGCTATCCCAGACCGTATAGTATCGCACAAGCGGTAGCCCCTTGGCCTGGCAGTACTCCACCAGCTTAACCACGGGTCCTGGCGGAAGTGAGTCCCCCTCCTCGTGCAGGAAATACACTGAGCTCACTACTACCTTCCTGGTTCACCTGTGTTCGATCTGCAAAGATCTACCATGATCGCTGCAACATCCCTGGAACAGAACTCCGGCAAAAGCTGCGCTTGCAATCCCTTGACCGCAATTGCAGCTCTGGAATTGGGCTGTGTAGGAGATTTAAAGACTCTACCACAGACTGCAATGCACCTAATATAGCCCCTGAAAATCCATAGTTCCTGCATCAGAGTGATACATGTATCCCCACAGCCATGCTTTTGGCCAGAACAGCCGAGCGCCTTTGCTGTGGTGTAAGTTAATTTGAATGAAACTTACCGTCGCCATGCCCGCTTTAATGAGGGCCCGACGCTGGCTGGGATTCTCCCTGTCCCGCCTCGCTACGAGTCCTGAACAAACCCATAATCTACTCGAGCCCATAACTAAGCCTAAAATCCCGTTTCCTCAACTTGAGAACACTGGATTCCGAGATGCCAAGAATGAGGTTCTTCCCTTCAGGGGAAGTCCCAACATTTTCGGCAAAAATCTACCAGCTGGCCGTGGCGATGCCCGGATTCTGCCTTTCCAGCAGCCCCAAGATCGCCGCCGCAGGCACCGGAGGACCCGAAACCCAAATAGCCCTGTGCCGCCTTTGAAGCACGTCCAGGTCTACCATCCTGAGCTTAGTGCCCTCCCAAAGAGAGATGTGCCTAATTAGCTCAGAGAACTAATTGAGCGTCATCTCATTCTCTCCTCTGACAACGACGGCACTGTTACGAAGCACCGCAGTCTCCGTGAAACGAGGAAGGGGGCTCCCCCAAATCCTCGCCATTTCCGTGACCACGGTTACCCGTAGCGCGGTCAACTGCTCTAGAATCACCGCCTGTTCGCGGCAGCTCTTCTGAACAATCGCCCTCGCCAGAGGATCGGCAACAAAAACGTAGAACCCAGTTGTCTGAGCCCTAGACCTCTTAGCTACCCTTTGCACCGAAGGGAAGATATCCCCAGAGCCCGTCCGATCCCTTTTCCATCCTCTTAGGTGTCGCTCCAAGAAGAAGAGGGATCTGACCCTGCTAAGGCCAGCTCTCTGTCCCTCTTGACTCTTCTTTTCTCGGTTCCATTCCTCTTGCGAGAAGCCGCTGCTTCGCCGACAGCGGCCCCGTTCGCTTCCGGGCCTTGAAGAACTCGTTCGGGAGTCGAAGCCGCTACCCCTTGCGAGCTCTCACCCTCAGTCTCTGCAAGACCGGCCTTAGTTTTTAGATTTGAATTTGACTCCATACTTGGTCTCATGAGAAGCTAGGAAACGCAAGTCCGGAAAGAGTCCCACATGTCCGGGTAAGGCTAAATACTCTGGGGTTTCGTCCGGTGCCCCAGAGGCATCGTTCACGACATTGCGTCCCCAGTGCCACACAACCCTCACCTCGATAGCTTCCAGCTTGACTTGGGGAGTCGGTCCGCAGCAATAGTCCTCCCAGCCCCCAACAGGATTTTACGCCCGCGGGGCCAGTTGTAGTTACCATAACTCAGAAACCTGCTCAGGTGATCAGAAATACGGAAGTTTCGTGGGCGTTTTCCTATCCGCCACCCGGAGATGCGCCTAGGCGCTCAACCCACGGGTTCTTTATAGAAAAGAAATAATATTTGAATGATCACTTATAGACGGGCGAGGCGCAAAGCAATCGAATATCGGCGCTGATACATAGCTGTCTATAAAAATCCGTGGATTGAAAAAGTCATAAACAAGTTTAAACATGAATTTTAGAAAATTCTGTGTGTGTCGTAGTAAATAGTTATGTTTGCAGATCAGGAAAAATACGTTGCAAAATTAGAACATCGTATTTTGAAGATGGTCGATAATATAAAAAAAGAAAAATTTTATGAAGAAATGCTTAAAGTTGATAAATATTGTTACATTAGATGGCACCTCGAATGCGACAAATGTATCGATTGATTGAAAGGACAAGGTCCAATTAAGAGAATTATTAGCATGCGAATGAATCCACGATTATTGATCGGGGACCTGCAATCGCGGATAGCTCGAATCACGCGACTTGAAGAGACAAGAATATCGCTACGCAAGCGCTTTTTAAGGATATATACCAGTGTTCTACCGCTTTCAAGAAACATTCTAGTGAAGTCCATCGATACACGGTCGTGAAATTGGTTTAAAAAAACATCATACGGATGATCTACATGATTACCTCTTTACAAATGATTGGTTTCGTTCATATTATCTTTCGTTTAATGACTGGCGAGCTCATAATTTCTGCGTTAACAGAACTCAATCCTGACTGTAATGCAGACAAATAATAACGACTAATTGAATTCATGTAAGTTTTTAAATTTTATAATAATATTATTAAAAATATATTTATTAATTTATTATTAATTTATTAATTTATTATACATTTTTATTTTACAAAAGAGACTTTTCCCCTGCCGACCTTGTTTTGCAAGCACCGCTGCAGTAGTCATTTTTATTTTTATTTCACACACGCAGGCACGCACGCTCGCACGCACACGCGCGCACACACACACATGTTTATAAATATGTATATATGCTTTTATAAATAAAAACTGTATTAAGATTAAAAAATATTAATTATTTCTACGTCTCCTTGCATATAAGATAGATATATAACCGCGGCGCGATCAGTGGACGAGGGATAGCGCGAAGCGTTTGCGTGGACGTGGGAGAAGGATAGAGCTAATGAGATTCTTAATGTATGGGAGAAGGATAGCGCGAGGCGTTTGTAAAGCAATACGAAAAAGAGAGATAGTGCGAGGCGTTCGTAAGGCGATGCGTTAGAGAGGGATAGCGCTAATTGCATGCATGTGGAAAATTGTATTAATATTAAAAAAATATTAATTATTTCTACATCTCCTTCTTTCCTTTTCTCGTCTTTTATACCTGCGATAAACGGTCCTTCCTAAAAAAAAATTCTCAATGTTCAAATCGCGCGTGCAATATACGCTATTTGTTTATAATGTTTATAAAGCAGCCGGACATCGGCGCTCACCTTTGTATATATGCACCGGTTTAAATATGTCCCACTATAAGCGTCCCTTTGGTTCTTCCTACAAAAAAATTTCTTCATACCGCATGTGCAATGGACGTTATTTGTTTATAATAAATATAGCAGCCGGACATCGGCTCGTCTTTGTACATATGCACCGGTCATAAATATGTCCGCTCCCACGATAAGCATCCTCTGCCCGTGATAAGCATCCCTTACAACGTCAGACTTCCCGCGCCATCAAGTTCCCCGCGCATTCCCCTTAGAGGATCGGAATTAGAACCGGCCTATATACTCTACTCGTCGAGTCGCATTAGCTGCCACGCGAAAGTTCGAGTAGATTGCGGTGCGAAATCAAATTCGCGTAAGTGATAGTCCGGTGGCCCATACGTCATGACCTATGTCACGACCTCGCGCGGCCATCAAAGTTGTTTGTGCGTTTATAAAGATATTGTTTGTAACATAGGCTTTGTCCGCAATACAAAAAAATGCGAAAGATAATAATATTTATCGCTGTAATTGTTTTTCGTCTTTGAAACTGAGAGATAAGAATTAAATAATACTGAAAATGATATAGAGAAATATGAAAAATTAACTGCGAAGCCCATGTCGCAATGCGTAATTAAATGTATTAAATTTGAGGCGATCTCAAACAAAAGAAGTGAATGTTTACGAAACGGATATTACAGCAACACCAGAGACAAACTTTTGAGAAAACAAAAATAATTTTGTATAATTATTATTTTATTTATAATTAAATTTTTCTTTTGCTTCGATAGTGCAGAGAAGCAGTGGCGGGCAAAATGAAGAAGAACCTCCATGTGCCGTAGCCTCATAATAACGAGGAAATAACTGAGAAAAATAAAGAGGAAATTGACTCGGAAGATCGAGTTAATCTATCGTCGGAAACGGAAGAGAGCAAAGAGGAGGAAGAGGAGGAACCGCGCGTACAACAGCAACAACATTGGCAATAATTTTAATAGCATAAATTTACTGACGAAAAATACAGTTTAGGAAATTTGACGTAATCGGGAGAAAAGTGAGTTTCATAATATGGCCGATAAATGGAAGTTCAAATATTTATCGGGCGTTAAAAAATGCGTTTCGCGAAATTCACGCGTGTGTGGTAAATTCTTGCCAGCCAGAGGATTATGTTAGGATTAGTTTTTCATTCGTCAAATTTAATAAATTTAATACATAAATCCGCAAGTTTATCATATCGTTTGACGCGTGACTTAACGTACGAGGATATTTGGAGTTTGGAGAGTAAGTTTGATAGCACAAAGTACTGGGCGCCTCGATATCGCGGAATGTTTTGACAATCATATTTTTAATATTACGGTTCTTTCGGGTTGCGGACGTGTTAAATTAACACACGAACACATTGTGAAGCGCTCAATAATAATAATAAGTAATTCCGATAATTTACGTTTTCTGCGTGTTCTCGTAGTAGCGTGAATTTATTGCAAACGCGCTGACTTACGTACGGGAAAGTTACATTAAAAATGGAATAATATAATCTAATATGTAGTCCCCGCTTCAACGTAAGCAGATATTATATTTTATCCTCCTATTTTTAAGTTAAGAAGTAAAATTTGATTTGAGTTATATGATAGATTTTCGTTTTCCGGAAGTGGAATCCCCGCATATGCCCTATGAGGGGAGGAGGATTCTCACCATTGCTCTCCTCTGCGGATCTTCTCTTTTGCCTTTTTTTCTGGACATTACAGTCCCACAAAAGAGAAACCCTTCCATATTTCATCTCTCTTGACTACCGCCATGCGAAGAATATAGCCGAAAAGAAGAGGTTGCCACCTATCATTTGAACCAGGACTCAACGCTCATTTGCCCAGGAGGGGAGAATTACAATGTGTTAATATGTTGTCTCTAAGAAAATATTAATTTTAAAAGATCGGCCAACGAAGTGCCGCGAAAAGCTCGCGGCCCGAAGATGCCTCCTACTGTCAATTGATACTCGGACCACGGTGAAACAATGGCAAGAACGGTTTGCGAGCGTGCATCGCTATGGCAACCGAAAGAATTACACACATAATGCGCGCTCCATTTTATGCATCTTTTCATTATGTGTGTAATTCTTTCGGTTGTCATAGCGAATCAAGCAAACCGCTCGTCCCATTGCTTTGCCGCGGACCGAGTATCAATTGACAGTGGGAGGCATCTTCGCGCCGCGAAGATGCTTTTCGCGGCACTTTGTTGGCTGATCTTTTAAAATTAATATTTTCTTAAATATTGAGAAAATCACAAAATGGTGCAGGAGTTTTCTATTAAGAATAACACCCTCTACCTTTCCTTAAAGGGTGATCTGTGAATTATTGGACCTCCTGTATACTAGAATAAATAAAATTTATCTTTCACATTATTTAATGTAAGAAATAACTTGATAATAAAATAATAACAATATAAAAATTCAATAATTATTTTTACTCAATAAATATTATTTTAAATAAAAAAAACAATTTTTAAAGTATATTTGATACATATTATATATGAGTGACATGTTAGATTTAATAATTACTCAGTGTTTAAAGAATATTTAAATTATTAGAAAAATAAATTTAGATATACACAGTTTATTTTTATAGTTAAATATAAAAATTATTAAAAAATACAAAATATAAATACAATGTAATATACAATATAAGTTGATAAATTCATATAATATGTAAAATATTTACATTATATTGTATATGGTTGTATTCCTCATAAACATATGGATCCAGATTTGTGTTA
Source organism: Cataglyphis savignyi (assembly GCA_039654445.1). NCBI lineage: Eukaryota > Metazoa > Arthropoda > Insecta > Hymenoptera > Formicidae > Cataglyphis > Cataglyphis savignyi. The sequence goes on from JBCEZY010210190.1 coordinate 11,623, forward strand.
TCTATACAATATTGTATGTTATATGAAAATTATTATATATATCATATCATATTTATTTATATGCCTATCATATTTATTTATATAATTATATATATTTTATAAGATATATTTTGCAAATTAAATAAATTCTAATATAATTATATAAATGAATTTATAAGATATATTTTGTAAATCAAAAAAATCCTAATTGCACTAATAATGATAAATGATGCAAGTAATTTTTACATAATATGAATTACAATACGAATTAATTGTAAATGTTTACAACCCGGGCACGCCATGTTTTCATATTTTGTTTTATGCGCGCACCCCAACAGGGTTAAAGTTTACAAAAAATTTTCATTCAAATTATATATCCTAAGTCCTAAAATATACTTTGTAAATCAAAGTATTTTTTCGTACAATTCGTTTGTAAATCAAAGTAAATCATACTATTTCAAATTACAAATCCTCTCAAACTGAATTGCTTTTAAGTACTTGACCAGTTAACTATTGATTTCATATCTAGTTTTGATTTTTTATTTTATTAAAGTTTCTAGAGTTATTTTTTAAGAATTATTTTTAAAGGAAAAATTATTTTAAAAGTTTTTTAAAGATAAATAATAATTTTTTTTTATATACTTTTACATTTTTTAACTTTGTAAGGTTCTTTTTAGAGAGATCACTATTTTTTGTAAAAAATCATATTTAAATTTTCAAGTACATACAAATTGAGATTTTTTATATGCTTGGCGTATTTTATTTATCTTTGTATTTAAACATATACACTCTTTATTATTATTTAATTTAATAATATTTAATATTATAATTAAATTTAATAATATTAAATATCGTTAATAAAATTAAATAATATTAATAATATTTAATAATAATAATAACAATTTTTATTAACATATTTAATTATATTAAACAATATCATTACCTGACATTTCTTCTTCCTTTTTTTCTTCTCTCTCTCTCTCTCTTTCTCTCTTTATTTCTCTTTCATTTCTCCTTTTTTTTCTCTCTTTTTCTATTTTGCTTTTTCACTTTTTCTCTTCCTATCTCTTCCTTTTTTCTTTCCTATTATTCGTCTCTTCTTTAATTTCAAATAAAATATTTAAAAAATTATTAACTATAATAATATTTAAACATTTACAAAGTTTAATAATATTAAATAACATTATTAAAATTAAATATTAACAAAACTAAATAATATTTATAATATTTAATAATATATATCAATAATATATTTAATTATACTGACCACTATTATTATTTGATATTATATTTTTTCTCGCTTTTTTCTTCTCTTTTTCTCTCTGTTTTTCTCAATTTTTTGTCTTTTCTTTAATTTTAAATAAATCATTTATATAAAGAGAATAATATATATTTTTCATACAATACAATAATATATAATGGTATATA
>JBCEZY010210394.1:0-12990 GCA_039654445.1 Cataglyphis savignyi
TTCCTGGCGTCACGAGCGGGCACGAGTCAGTCTTATTAACTAGGCGACGCTACGCGTACGGTGAGCTGAGCTTAAAGGCTCTCGGTCGCGGATTACCCGGAGGTTCGTTACATTGTTCTATATTGCAGAAGTGCTTAGTATTTCTACTATAGTATATAGTATAGTATATAATATAGTATATAATAGTATTCCTACTAAACATTTGTTTAGTAGGAATACTTCCTACTAAATATTCCTACTAAACATTTGTTTAGTAGGAATACTATAAGAGTTCTAATCCTCGTTTTCTGAGGGGGATGCGGATCGAGGGGAAGCCGTGCTGAAAACTTGCGGTCGTGGGGAGGGGGTATGACGTCGCGCGGGCAGGGGACGCTTATCGCGGGAACGGAGATACTTATGACGGGTGCGTATATACAAAGGCGAGCGCCGATGTCCGACTGCTTTATAAACATTATAAACAAATAGCGTATATTGCACGTGCTGTCTGAACGTTCAGAATTTTGTTCTAAGAAGAACCATTTAAAGATGCAGGCATAAATAAATAAAAAACAAGAAAAGAAAAGAAGGAGATGTCTTTTTTAATATTAATATAATTTTTCACATGCATGCAACCATTAACGCTATTCTTCTCTAACTCACCGCCTTACAAACGCCTCGCGCTATCCTTCGTCCACCAGTCGCGCCGCGGTTATATTTGTTAGCGGTATCTATCTTATATGTATAAAGGGAACCGAAAGAAATAGATAACTATTTTTTTTCATTTTCTTTTAACACATTTATTTATATTTTCATACATCATCTCGTTTCAAGGTTTCACACAAAAAATCATCCACAGCATAAACTGCTAATTTGCAATTTATAATAGATGTTTTATCACAAACATCGCGCAAAATTTTGACTGCATCTTCTCTCATGGCAATAGGCATATTACTTTGCAAACACCGAACAAATTGATCAAAGCTCGCATTTATGTCTTCTGTATTCTCTACAATGATTACTTCAATAGGGGTTCTCTTGAAGATCAATTCGTAAAGAACAGGTATGCCGGCATATTATACGCCGTCAATAATTATGTAATCTGTTATCCACGTCAAAACATGTATTACCGAATATCATTCCTTGCCCGTCTATAAGTGACCATTCAAATATTATTGTTTTTTTCTATAAAAAATTGCGATGTATTAGCGCCAATGTCTGGCTGCTATAATTTATAAATACTATAAACAAAATAGATTTCGCACCTGTTTACAGATTCTCGAACGTTAAAAACTTAAAATCGTATAGACGCGAAGATAAATAAACGGATCGGATATTCGAACTCTAAGGTCTATACAGCAAACTTAGAAATTTCTAAACAAAAGATAAGAAGAACGATTCACAGATGATTCGATAGCCGAATGAAATATATATAATGAAGAAAGAAGGGCATCAAAACTGCAGTATATGATTTGAGACGATATACATCGGTCGAAAAAAAGTATAACGGATATTGTGTTGTGTACCAAGTGATCAATATAGAAGAAGAATTTGTGATCTTTGATTATAATCTAGAAAAATGGAACAGATAAACAATAATAATAATAATTTTGAAGCAATATTAGTCTGATGAAGATCACGCATTGTCCGATGACAGTAATTATATTAGTGATCAAAGTGAAAATCTTACGGAAATAGTCGATAGGGTAGTGTCTCATTCGGAAATCATTGCGCTAATGGACGTACAAAGTCTATCTACTTTCATTATTCCACAGGTGATGCTTTAGCTTTATGCACTTCGTGCATGATTGCTGTATCAGACACTGATTTCGGATACATGTATGCAATTCGGAGGCATGTGATTGAGTTACATGATGCAGTGGTCGATTCTGCTCCAATTGCAGCAATCCATTGTATCAGATCTTTCCGTGTAATTTGTGCCCAATTTATACACAATAAAAAGAAGAAAAAAAAAACATGGAAAATACCGAACAGACTGAACGCGGTCTGTTGAAGCTGTCGCATCAAGTCGCTACCTTAGGCGAATATTTCGCGTGGGCACATCAGTGCGAAGAACTTATCAAACAGCTTAAAGAAAGTAATCATATCAAACATCTGCGACTCTTGATCGGAGTTTGACAATCTTTGGTGATCAGAATCGCGCGATTCGAAGGTGTAAAACTCAATTACAGAAACAGTTTATACCTAGTGGTGATGGTGATTATAGTGGTAACAATAACTCGGAAAGACTCGTTTGGCAAGAGATCAATATCGCGTTCGAAAATCGCGTATAGACCGGTGCGGTGATTAACACAAACTATATCGAACCGCGCCGATTTCTCGAGGATGTCAAAGACATTGTGCTCGAACATGCGCAAAACGTGATAAGAAAACATTTTAGTGTAAAAGTGAATACTGTGTTCAACGGCGAGTTTGTGAAAGGTGACAAGCGCGAAAATAAAAGCATATGAAAAACTATGAACTATTTCGCACATCAGATTTATGCGAATGGTACGAGCGGAGCGTTATTGAACCCACTCTAGCATCGTTCGAAGAATTTCAAGAACGCGACAGTGGGTGGGCTTTATCGCGAATACTTGATTTAACTATAAACATAAACAAGTATAGTCCAATGCTCGCGGGATATCATTTAAAATTACCACAAGAAATAATGAAGAAGAGAGCGGTGATAAACGCTAATGACAATGCGTGTTTCGCGTGGGCAGTGATCGCTGCTCTATATCCAGCTAAATTGAAAGTGGATCGAGAATCATTGTACCCACATTATACGACAGTGCAGAATCTCCAGGACAGTGACTGAGCGAGCTAAAGACTTGAGTTTCTAGTGACTGTAAATCAAATTAAAAAATTCGAACGTGCCAATGATATCTCCATAATATATATTGCAATGTATATTGCTTCGAAGAAAAGAACATTGTCCTGATTTGACTGAGCGAGCTAAAGAGAGATAAATGCCTCAACTTACTTTACGTGCAAGATCCACGGGATGACAATGTCGGACATTTTGCGTGGATCAAGAATTTATCCCGGCTCTCGAGCTCGCAATTGAGCAAGAAAGAGCACAGAAAATATATTTGCGATCGGTACATATATTTTATATACTTTATATATTTTTTTTTTATTAAATATATGCAAATAAAGAATAAAATGAAAAAAAAATTTTCTTTTACAGATGTTTACACTATTTTGAATCTGACAACAAGTTGCAGTCACATACGATGGACTGTAGAGAAATGAACAAATGCGCCATCCGGTTACCGAGCGAGAAGAATAAATGGCTTCGAGAATTATAACAGAAAGGTGGGGCTTCCATTCATCGTTTACGCTAAAAAAGACCAACAGTGATTCGACGACGTCTATGTACACATTTCAACATCATGAGATATTTAGCCTTAGATACTACATTCAGTGTTCGTGTGAAAACATCCGCGTATCGCTCTTATCGCGGCGCCGATTGTATCACATGGTTCGTCGACGAACTCGAAAAATTAGCGCATCGCGTAAAAAATATAATATCCACGAATGTCCCTATGGTAACTCTCTCCACGAACAGTGGGAGACATTTCACAGCGCGACGCATTGTCACATTTGCGAGAAACCATTCGCGCCGGACGATACATGAATACGCGATCATTGCCATCTGACCGGGCGATCCCGGTTTAATTTGCAATTTAACTTATCAAGCGACACAGTAGCGTCGCGATGCCAGATTCATAAAAAAACTCCTATTATAAAAGAAATCTGTCTGGCTTGTCAAGAGTTTTGCCTATGTATAAGGACTGCGGCGCTACCAAGTGGCTTACCTGGAATTTTATGTCTATAATAATTTCGATTAAAATATTTCAGGAACTAGAGCCGTAATCAAAAATCTAACTGCACTTTTATCATATAATGTGAGCCTTCGATTGTGACCAGTTTGAATAAGATTGGTGCTATCAATCCTGAGAAATGATATTCGTATGTAGCAAACGAGATTTTTTTTTCCGGATAAGTTTCAGACTCACGTACGTATGTTCGCACGCAAAGCGATTTTGTCCATCAAGGGGCATTCACATTATTTACGTTTCATTATTCTTTTATGTACACTCTTTTATATATGAAATGAGAGAGAGAAAGAGAGAGAGAGAGAGAGAGAGAGAGAGAGAGAGAGAGAGAAAGAGAGAGAGAAAGAGAGAGAGAAAGAGAGAGAGAGAGAGAGGGAGAGGGAGAGGCAGAGGCAGAGGGAGAGAGAGAAAAGATTGATGTGGGATCTGTGAATGAAGGCGTGTGAAAAGGAGATATGAGAGATATGAGCCGGAAACGGAGGTCCCAAATTAGAGTAGGGCAGGCAGAGATGTGTGTGTGTGTGTGTGTGTGTGTAGATAGAGTAAAGTAAGTAGAGTTTAAGTTAAGTTAAGAAATAAGATAGTTGTAAATTGGAGTTAAGTTAGATGTAAAATTAGATGTAAGAGATTGTAACTCCAAGGGGAATCAATAAAGCAAATCTATCTGTATTTTTCTTTCGTTATCGGCAATAAATTGATTTTTCCTTCGAACGCTGTAGCTATTTCCATGATAATAAAATGTGAATCGTAACCGGATAAATTATAAAAAACTATTGAAATTTAAAAAGGGTCCTTATAATTTAAATTGCAATTTGAAAGTGGGCGATCGATACCATCCAGTTAGATGGCAATGATCGCGTATCGTCCGGCGCGAATGGATTCTCACAAATGTGACAATGCGTCGCGCTATTAAATTTTTCCCATTCTTCTCGCATTAAATTTATTATGGGGACATTCGTGATTAGAATAATCTCTAAGTGATGCGTTAAATTTTTAAGTTTTTTGACGAACAATGAAATGCAATCGATATTACGGCGAGAATGATACGCGGATAATGTGTCATCGTACACGCAATGTATATAAGCTATGCTAAATACTTGATGATGCTGGTAAGTTTTTTTTTCCTCCGTCTTCTTCAAAACGCACTCCAAGTCGTGAAATCGGTTTAAAAAAATATCATACGAATGATCTATATTATTACCTTTTTATAAATAATTTGTTTCTTAAATATTACCTTTCATTTAATGACTGGCGAGTTCGTAATTTTTGCATAACAGAACTCAATCGTGATTATAATGCAGCAAATAATAACGGTTAATTGAATTCACGTAAATTATTAAATTTTATTAAATTTTATTAAATTAATAATATTTCAGATTAACGATGATGATGATGATGATGATGATGATCATGATCATGATCATGATCATGATAATAATAATAATAATAATAATAATAATAATAATAATAATAAAATAACAAATACAAAGACAATGGCAATGGCAATGACAATAACAATAATAATAATATAGTAGTAGTAGTAATAATATAGTAGTAATAGTAATAATATAGTAGTAGTAATAATAATCTAGTAGTAGTAATAGTAGGAGCGATAACAATAGGGGAGATAACAGTAGGGGTGATAACAATAGAGGCGATAAAAGTAGGGACGATAACAGTAGGAGCGATAATAGTAGGAACGATAACAGTAGGAGCGATCATAGTAGGAGCGATAATAATAGTAGCAATGATAAAAGTAGCGATAATAATAGTAGCAATGATAAAAATAGCGATAATAATAGTAGCAATTATAAAAGTAGCAATAATAATAGTAGCAATGATAAAAGTAGCAATAATAGAAATAGTAGTAGTAATAATAATAATAATAATAATAATAATAATAATAATAATAATAATAATAATAATAACAATAATAATAATAATAATAATATTCTTATAATCGTTTCTTAATAATTACGCTTATCTAAAATCGTGTACTTAAATTATGTTTTTATGTTTTTTCGTCATTTGCGTCTATTGTTCCGAATAACAATTTTGCTATTGAGCCTATTCCGTCTATCAGTTTTATGCGTCTGTTAGTTGGTGTTAGTTGGCCTATTATTCCTACTTCAAAGTTTTCCGTTCATGCTGAAATTTACACAAATTGTAGTTCTATCAAAAGTAAAATTGTTATCCTAACTTTTTGACTCTCAACTAAGTGGATCTCTATTAACAGGAATTTAAATTTTTATCATTTGGGCTGCCATGTTCAATTTTAAACGTCGGTAAGTTTTAATAGACAACTCCGATTTTAAAAGACAGGTAGAAATTTCGAAAAAGTCTTTACGCTCTTTCATCTTATAAAATTATTTTTTTTATGTTAAAATTTATTTAAAATTTTTGAAAAACAAAATAAAAATTGTTTTTTTTTAATTTGGACATCTATGATTAAAAAAAAATTTTAAAGTAGACATTTTTTTCTTTAAAACAAGTCCAATATCAAGATGAGCAGATTTTTAGTTTTTAAGATATAGACTGTTTTAGGATGGAGCGCGTCATCATGGTGCAGCTTAGACGCTGTAAGTGCAGACGAATGATTTAGACAATTCTGTTACTTGTGGCAAGACATGGTCAGACCTCTTTCATATATATTAAATATATAAAATACTGCTCAATACAAATAAAGAAAGAATTATAATTTCATTTTATTTCTTATCAATGCAATCTGAAAAATCTGAAATACAAATTTTATAGCTGTAACAAGTTTTCTACATACAGTTTCTTAAGCATTTTACGACATATACACATATATTAAGTTTATATATAAAAATAAATAAAAAATAGATAAATAAAAAAATTAATTTATACCAAAATATAATATCCGTGAAATATATATTGTGATTTTCAATGATTATCACTGTTTTAGATATATATTTTGTTTGCAACATCAAGAGATATGGTAGTGTCTCGCACCAAATATAGCGAGGCACACCGTGTATTTATATGCGAGTCGGTCAGTTGCAAGTACCTCATAATTACGGTTCTCAGTAATGGCCGATCGAGTTTTTAATAAGTTTAATGGATAGCTTGAGTCTTAATTATATAAGGAAAATGTCTTTATTTTTGCTCTACATGATCTACGATCAAAGATATTATGATGCAAAATTCCATTTGTGAAAATTTTGTTTAAGAAACGTCTACGTCATCATCATCATCATAATCGATATATACAATATAATATAAAATAAAACGTCAAGTCCTTTTACTGTTTTTGACGAAAGATTGCTCTAGCGTTCTTCTAAATTATATTAGCAACGCTTTGCAGTTAACGATTGATTGATTGAAAAATTACAATGATACCGCATCTAAATTAAAGGCCTACATTTGTGCAAGTCTGAATTGAGTCTGGCCATAATTCCTATTTATTGGTCGAAACAAAGTTTCGAAAACATGGAAATTGTGAGGGAAAACATAATAATTTAAAAAAAAATAAAATAAAAAATTACAAACAATTTATATTTATTTATAAAAAAATTACGGACAACTTGTACTTTATTATAAATTTTTTTTTATATTAGAGAATAAAAAAATTAACTTAAATATAACAATAATATAACTATATTCAATATAATATTTTAAGAATACTTAATAATAATATAAAGATATTATAAAAATTATAAACTATATAAATATAAATTTAATATATAATAATAAAAATATAAATTTTTTAACTTCTTAACATTAATTAAATATAGAATGCATGGTCATTGTTTTGCTTTGTATATTATATAAGCAAAAAGAATTGTCATATTTTAATAAAAAAAAATTATATTTCTAAAAAATTTTTTTATCTTTTCAAAAAAAAAGGTAAAAAAGGCGTCAAATACACGCGCCATGTGAAAAAATATTATATATAAATAATAACATTTTAAATAAATATATTTTTGTATAAAAAAATTATTTAAATTTCCTATAAAAATAATAATATTGAAAAATTATGCCAACTGTATAAAAATTTATGCTGTAAAATATTTTTATTTTATTGTTTCCAAAATTAAGAAAAATTATATTTAATAAAGCGCATTATTAAAGTAATAATTAAAGTAATATAGCTAAAATAAAAGTTATTTTCAAAATAACTAAATGCACAATATACACATCTAAGATTTTGGAATATAATTATTCAAAAAAAATTTTTCATAAATTCTAAATCGCATAAGACAGACTTACATCAAAGAATGTTATAAAAACTTGGCGGGGGAGGGCCCGTTTGTCTACATTTCCGATTGCCTACAGAGTGATTGCCTACAAGCATATATTATTGTACAAATATAAGAATTAAAAATACAAATGTACGTTTGTACACATGTCATTATTGTGCACATATACATTGTATAAATGACATTATTGTGCGTATAGACATTGTACACACGACATTATTGTGCACATAATATAAGAAATTCATATTAACGTTTTGTATACATGACGTTATTGCGCACATACACATTGTACACATTTGTATGATGTTGGCCGACGACTAACACTTTTTTTAAATAATTATGTGTGAAATCAATTGTATTATAATGTAAAGCAAGGTCCATCCAGCCTACCATCGGGGATGGTGCGGGAGGGGGGCCGAAGATCCCCCTTGCACCCCGCCCCCCCGTGTGTGTGTGTTGCACATGCGCGTGCGCTCGTGTCTCTTGTCCATGCATGTATTTTGGTATATTTCAAACTTTAAATAATTAATAAAAAATTAATTATAAACTAACAAATAAAAATAAATGCACTACAATCATCTACAAACGAAATACAATCGATTTCACATCTTTTTTTGTAATTTTATAATATATGTTGGCTAGTTTCATGGTCTACAAAATAAATAATTAATTAAAAATTAATTACGAACAAAAATAAATGCACAACAATCATCTACAAACGAAATACAATTGATTTTGCACATAATTATTTAAAAAAAGTATTAGTCGTCGGGTAACATCATACGAGTGTGTACAATGTGTATGTGCGCAATAATGTCATGTGTACAAAACGTTAATATAAATTTCTTATATTATGTGCACAATAATGTCATGTGTACAATGTGTATGTGCACAATAATGTCATGTGTACAATGTGTGTGTGCACAATATTGTCATGTGTCCAATGTGTATGTGCATAATAATGACATGTGTACAAACGTACGTTCGTATTTTCAATTTTTATATGTGTACAATAATGCTTATAGGCAATTTCTCTGTAGGCAATCGGGAATGTCGGCAATTGAAGCTATCGATAAAACGTTGAAGGCAAACGAAGCTGTAGGCAATCGGAAATGTAGGCAAACGAAGCTTCCTCGTTTTGGTATAAATTTATTAGTTTTTTTTTTATTTATTTATTTATATAGAAACTTAATGTATGTCGTAAAATGCTGGAGAAACTATATCTAGAAAACTGGTTACAGCTAGTATTTTTCAGATTGCATTGATCGGAGATTACGATGAAATTATATTTTTCTCTTTATTTATATATAGCAATATTTTCTATATTTAATATGTGAGAAAAGTTATCACGCCTGATCACAACAGTAATAGAACTATCCAGATCATTAGTCTGCACGTTCGAGCTGCACCGTGATGATGCGCTCGGTTCTAAAGCAGCCTATATTTTGAAAACTAAAAATCTGCTCATTTTGCTGAACTTGTTTTAAAGCAATAAAATTTTACTTTTTTTTTTAAGATTTAAAAAAAATTGATGTTATCCAAATTAAAAAAAAAAAATTTTATTTTGTTTTTCAAAAATCTTAAATAAATTTTGACTTAAAAAAAATGATTTTATAAGATTAAAGAGCGTAAAAAGATCTTTCAAAACCACTACTTGTTTTTTATAATTGGAGTAGTCTATTGGAACTTATCGATGTTTGTAGACAAAAGTTTGATGTGACAGACCAAATGATAAAAATTCAAGCTCCTGTTAATAGAGAATCAATTCATTGCAAGCCAAAAGATTTGAGCAACAATTTTATTTTTTATAGGACTATAATTTGTGTAAATTTCAGTATGATTAAAAAACTTTAAAAATTTGGGTGGACTTCATAAATAATGCCCGACTCGAATAATATATTCAGATGCTCGACTTAGATCCTTTATATAATATCGAAACAATAACAAAACAATTTTATCTTATTTATGTTTTAGAGGCCCTGGACAATCCCGAATGACACATTTGTAAAAGCGTCAATTGAAAAAACTGTAATTGAAAATCAATTTTGTAATTGTAGAGATTCGTCTCGATGATAATTAATATAAAACAACAGCTTATTTTGATTCTAAAAAGAAACGATGACGAAATTGAAAGAATTATAGCAATAGTGCAACTTTTAGCAAAATAATTTAGTTTTTAGAGAAAAAAATGACAAATTATATTATCCAAATAATACAAACTTTTTGAAAGCTATAGAAATATTAGCAAGATTTTGTTACGTCTAGCGGATTTCATGATTCTTTTTTTTTCACGATAAATAGCGACTGAAAAATGATAGCTTAAAAGTCCGTTGCGTTTATAAATAAGTCAAGTAAGCTCAAATAAGAGCTGACAGACAAGACAAACATCTTAAAAATAAAAATCGAGAGGATATACGATAAAAAAAGAAACTAAACCATAATCTAAGACGATGAACAGATGAAGTAATAAAAATCAAACATTAGAGCATTGAGTGATATACTTTCTTCTAAAATTTCTAAACTGTAGTTGACAGTTCTCACCATAAATAAATCAGTATCAAGAATTCAGACAAAAACGAAACAAACGATAAAATAATATTACGTATACTCGTCTGACAGGTCCTTTTTGTGCGACAAACTTAAGTAAATAAAAAGCCCTCATCCTTACTCGATAACAACAACTCTCCATTGCCTGAAACCTAGTTCTATAAACAAAGATCTTCATTAATACCTACAATTCAAAAATTTTTTTATACTAAAAGAAACGCCTTAGAAGCATCGGAGGGCGTGATTTGAAAATCTATTTATTAAATTATATTAACAAACCAAGGAGAAGCAAAGGGCTTAATAACATGCCAGAACATTCGTCTCGAACACACAGTTATCATCACTCTTACAGTTCGTTGCTAACATTTTTATTAAACAATTCGTTCACATTAACATTCTTATTTATTGATAGTTTTAAAATCATTTTTCAATTTTCATCTTATATTTTAATATATTTTATAAAATCTTTTAAACCGAGTTAGTCAAAGAACTATTCAATGCAAAAAGACTTTAAATTATGCTAACAAGCTTCACGATATCTTTGAAGGTCACATGAAGATTATATCAATATAACCACATAAGAGACCATTTGTTGATTTTAAATTAAAACTTAATGACGCACTTAATAAATAGTAAATGATAAATTTTTCCGATTTTCTTTTTTTTATTATTCTGAAATAATTCTTGGATTATATCTCAGTAATTTATATTTTAATTTTTATTTATTCTTGTAATCTTATAATATTCTTTAACACCTTCTTAGAAAAAATACCTCGAAATCTCCTCTTCTCTTATCTTTCTATTTGCCACCAAGGGTCACCTGCCTTCCGTAGAGTGACTTGTGATTTTTTACCTGTCACCAAGGGTCACCTGCCTTTTGCAGAGCGACTCGTAATTTCATATCTGTCACCAAGGATCTGCATTTTGCAAAGCAACTCGTAACTTCATATCTATCACCAAGGATCATCTACCTTTCGCAAAGCGACTTAGTGGAAAGGATAAAACGGTTCTTCCGTGTAACAATGAAATGTGCGCGTAACCATTGCAATAGGCGATAGTTACGCGCACATAGGAAAGAATTGGCTCGGGCTCAGGCGGAATCTGTCCAAATAAACGTGATGGAAATTTCAAATTCTAAAGTTAGAATAAATATATAGAATAAATATAACTTCAACATATACACCAGATAGTCTTCCTCTCCCAACCTCTATACTTTCTTTTAGCCTTCTAAAGTCAGAATCTTCTATTCCTTCGATTATTATCCTTGGCGATTCCTTCTATTCTTCCCACCAACATCCTGAATCCTTTAATCTCGAAGAGCCCAGAAGTACTCTCGGAGAACCACGAAATACCAGAAATAAAGACGAATTTTCGGAATTCTTTTTCGTCAATTTTTTTTCTCAATTTCGATTCAGAGGAAGAATCATCTGGCGAATCGTCCCATCTCGGAACAGAGTCAAAAACCTATGAGCAGAGGGGTTAACCGAGGACTAGTTTCGGCTTTGAGTTTTAGATCAATTTCCCGCAATACCGATTCATTCTCTGAGAGAATTTTTTGCATAAACATTAATTGACAGCATTAATCAAAAAATACTTTATAGCATTTATGTGATTTATTGTAAGAAATTTTAGAAACATTTATCATTCAAGTAAAAAATGATTTAAGAATGATGACTGATAAGATTATTCTATTAAAAATAAAATTTAAATTGAGAGAACTATTATAAGACATATACATATACATAATGGTAAAGCATGAGTTTCGAAAAGAATAACAAAAAGAAACAGTTTATGAACTTTCTCTTTCTCTCTCTTCAATTTCAGTCACCTCTACATGACATTGCAAACAAAAATACTACTATAACGACCGTTATAGAGACATAGACACGTATTAGGCAGTCGTGTGCCGTCATTGGTAATTGTAGTATCAATTATTCCTAATCATTGCAACAAAAGTGCTATTAAAAATTTTATACAAAATTTTTTCCTAAAATTTGAAATCAACGTTGTTCAAGTAAATTAAGCGTTTATAAATCGTAAGACTAACATGAATTTTATTAAAAAGTGTGTTTTTTTTCTGCAGTTATTTTTGATAGTTTCTTTAAACAGTTGGCGCAAATATTACGCAACTAGTATCTAATCGATGTTAAAAGAAGAGAATTTTAGATTAAAACTAAATAATTTGACAGTTCTAAATTCCTGAATGTTGAAGCTTTATTGAAGAATCTTAGCTAGTCATTTAAAATAACCATTGCTTCTTGGCACATACAAAAGATTAAAGAAAAGAACAGAAAAAGCAATATACATATATGTAACACATTATTAAATTTAATGTATACTACGTAACATATATTAAATTTAATAATTTACTCTTCAATTTACTCAATATAGATATATATATA
>JBCEZY010210504.1:0-12968 GCA_039654445.1 Cataglyphis savignyi
TATATATATATTTATAAATAATTATAAATAAATATTTATAAATAAATATATATATGATAAATTTAAATTATATATATATATATATATATATATATATACTATAAATGAATACGACTACAATTTTATGTTTCTTGTTCATTAAAAGTAGCAATTATAAATAAAAAATTGAATAAAATTTAACAATTAAAAATAGATTTAAAGAAGTATTAAAAAATTGTAAATAGCTTTTGTACTGATGAATTACACTATTTTTTTACGATCAGTTATGACATTAGATCAGTTTTTTTTAATTTCTTAGACTTACATCAAGAAGAAAATAAAATAATTGTATTTCAGTACATACTTATATATCTAAATATAATTTAACATAAAACAAATTAAATATAGAAATTTAATATAGAAGCCATCTAATTTGCCATCTACTTTCCCCCCAATCTCTCCTCAGATACTCTGGTATCCCACTCCACTTGATTTTTCCGTAGAGCCTGTTATATCTCGACTCCTCTATCCTTTCCCAACATTTCTTCTCATCCATCTCCATATCCTTTTTCACGAAATAGCCGAAATCTAGCGCTCCTTCCGATCTTTTCGCCTCTACCTCCATCATGCCCATGCCTCTGTCCTCAAAGAACCTACATCTTTCTTCTTTCCACTTCGATAAATCTATCTTCCTCCTACTCGTCTCCCTCAACTCTTCCCAGCACCTCCTTGTTATCCCACTCTCCCTATCCTCCTCCAACTTTTTCTCGAACTCCCACGCCCTTCTTTCGGCCCTCCCTCTTAACTTCTCTCTCTGCAATTCTTCCCTTACCATATAGCCCATGGTGTTCCCCATTCCACTCCTAACACTCATCTTAAGTACCTTTCCTGTAGCTTCTCCAATTCCTTCCTGTCTCCCCAATCCCAGATTTCCACACCATCACCGTTCACACCAGTTTATCGAAAAGTCATAATCTTCGTCCCCAATCGTTCTTAAATTTCCTTTTCCCTATTCCTCAAACCTGACCCATTACTGCAGCGCTCTTCCTTAACCTATCCCTTATCTGTGCTTCCTGTCCTCCATTCCTCTGCATTACATAACCCAAATAAGAGAATTCTTTAATCTCCTCTATCACCTTCCCTTTCCACCTCCAGCTTACCTTCTTATCTCTCTCTCCTCCTTTCCTGAACCTTAATATTTTCGACTTCCCTACATTTAACTCCAACCCGTTCTTTTCCAGATAGCCTTCTAACTTCCCGATCATACTCCTCATCCCCTCCTCTTCCTCCGCAATCAACACTACGTTGTCCGCGTATGCCAAGGTATAAACCTTTATCCCCCCTAACTTAACCCCTCTCCATCCTCCTCTACTCATTACCTCTTCCATATCCGCCGTGATCAAATTGAACAAGTGAGGACTCAATGGACAACCCTGCCTTACTCCCCTTCCTGTCCAAAATCCTGTTCCCAAATCTTCTCCCCTCCTCACCCTATTCCTAATCTCCCTCATAATATCCTCGCTCCTTCTGATCAACCCTTCCTTCACTCCTCTTTCTCTCATCGCTTCCACCAATTTCCTCCTATCCACCGATTCAAAGGCTGCTTTAAGATCTATGAAAAACGCTACTAATTTTCCCTTCTTCTTGCTCAACTGCCTGTTCACTAAATAGTTCAGTATAAATATGTTATCCATTGTCCCTAGCCCTTTCCTGAAATCCGTCTGATTCTGCGGTATCAATCCTTTTTCCTCCACCTCATCGCTCAATCTACCTGCCAGCACCGAAGCGTACACCTTATAGAACGTCGGCGTTAATGATACCTCCCTGTATTCTTCCACTTTCTCCTTCTCCCCCTTCTTTAATATCGGTACAATCACCCCCTCGTTCCATTCATCTATCCATCTCTCTCCCTTCTACACCCTATATTACATATTTTCCATATCCATTCCTCCACGTTCTCCCCTCCCTTCCATATCTCCGCCGGGATTTCACCCGTCCTTACCACTTTGTCTTTCAGTCTTCCAATCACTGTTCTTATCTCACTCCTGCTTATGCTTTCCTCCTCATCCATCCTAAGTCCCGCCCTCTGCCCTATCACTACTTTGCTCTTAACTTCCCCCCCAATAGATTTCTAAAATACCTATCCCACTCCTCCATTGTTATGTCCTCGTTCTCGCCACCTCCTCCTTCTTCCCCTATTCACTATTTCCCAAACCTGCTCTTCCGTTCTAATTTCCCTCACTCCCCTCTCCTATCTTTCCCTCTCTTCCTTCTTTTTCCCTTCTATCAACTTCCTATATTTCCCTTTTGCTTTCCTATAGCTTTTCCCATCCCCTCCCTTCTCTCTCCACCTCCTCGACTCTCTTCTTACTATAATCTTTTTCTCCTTACACTCTCCATCTCACCATCCTCTCCCTTCTTACCTCCTTTGCTGCGCACCCACCTATCATCACCTGCTTTATCCTATCTCTCATATTTTCCCACACCTTCTCCACCTCCCCCATTGCTTCCTCTACATTTCCTAGCGCCTTCCTAAACTCATCGTTACCCTCTCGCATCCATACCCATTTTTTACCCGCCCTCTCCTTCTTTCCTTATCTTATCTCCCCCCTTTTTATCCGGACTATGAACGGATGATGGTCGGAGTCTATGTTATCTTCCACCTTCACCTCGCTTACTTGCATCCTCGTATCTTCATCCCCCAACACATAATCTATTACCGAATTCCCACTTCCCCCCGTATACGTCCATTCCCCTTCTCCCTTTGTGCATCCATTAAAAATTGTCCACCCCGCTTTTTCTATCCATCTCAACTCCTTTCCCTTCTTGTTAATTTTTTTGTCCTTCGACCTTCTTCCCAATCTCTCCTCCTCTTCATACCCTTTACTTACTTACTCCTCCTCCTCACCTGTTCTTGCGTTAAAGTCTCCCCCAATCAACATGCAATCGTTTTCTTCCTTTCTCTTTATCCATTCGTTCAATTCCTTCAGCTTCTTCTCCAAATCCTCTCACATACACTCCTATCACATTCCATTTTCTGTCCTCTATTTTTAACGCCACTTCCATCAATCCATTTCTCTTTTTTTACTTTCATTTCCTCTACCTTCAATTCCTTTCCTATTCCTACCAGCATCTCTCCCATTGCCCTCTCCTTCTTATTTCTCCTCTCCGCTAATTGCGCTTCTCATTTATATCCTTTCGGCAAGTATTCCCTCGAGCTATCTTACCCCTCGGATCCCATCCTTTTCTGTCCAGTCAAGTTTCACTTAGCACCACCACATCCCACTCCTCCACTTCTCTCCAAAAATCTCTACCCTTATTTCTTAACCCCGCTACGTTCCAAAAAAACTACGGACCATCCTTTTCTCGCCCCCTTACCCCTTCCCTCTTTTCCATTCCCGTCCTTTAGCACTTCTTCCTCCTCAACCCACTTCCACCATTTTTCATCTATTCTTATTTTTCCATACCCTATCCAAACCTTCCTATCCTTTTTCTCCTCCTCCCTTGCTATCTCTTCTAAACTCCATCTTATTCTCCTTTCCTTCCACGTCCAATCCTCCAGAATCCTTTCCTTCCTACCTTTCAAAAGTTTCTTTTTATTCTAGACCTCTCTTCTTTGGTCCTCAATTTTCAATCTAACTACCATCATTTCTCTTCCTCCCTCTACACCTCCATCTATCTTTCTCATCTTCGATCTCCGCCTTGACTCCAATATTATCAAATAATTCTTCCACTGTTCTTCTCCCTTCTTTTACCTCCACTCCTTTGATCAACACATTTCTCCTTCTTTCCTCTCTTTCTTTCTTTTCCATGCTATTTTCCATCCCTTTTAACCTATTCCCTATCACTTCACTTTCCCCCCTATTAACTACCCTATTCTCTTCTCTCTCTCCGATATCTCCATTCCCTAATCTTTCCATTTTCTCCTCCAATTTCTTAATACGTCTTTTTGACTCTTCCCTCTCTTCCATCCATCTTTTTTCGCTCTCTCTCAACTCCTTTCTAACTTTTTCTATCTCCTCACTCACTCCTTCTTTGATTCCCTCCTTGACCTCCTCTTTCATGTTTCTCATCTCCTCCCTCCACCACCTCTTCAAGCCTCTCGCCATTTCGTTCATCACCTCCTCAACTTCCGACTTCCAGTTCTTTCTCATATGAAATTTCTCCCTCCACTCGTCCTAACTCCGCATCTTTCTCTATACTAGATTTTTTTCTTAATTTTTAATGCCTCCTCTTCTCCCTTCCCCAAGTCTGACTCCTCTGTTTTCTTTTCCATTCATCCCTCCTCTACATTTCCGTAGCTACCTCTCCTTTCCCTCGTTTCCTTCATAGCGAACTGCACCATCTTGTTCTTCTGCGCCTTCTACAGAAACTCCTAATTCTATCCCCTAGCCGGCTCTACACTCTACGTTCTCAATAATCTATGGCCTAACCGTCACTATCTTATACCTTCCTTTATGACTCTATATTTGCTCTTACACCTTCCTCCACTCTCACCTAACAACTCTTCACATTCTCTCACACCCACGCTTCCCCACAATCACATTCGCACCTCTTCTACTCCTCACTTCCTCACCCAACCGCTATCAAAACACACACGTTAATCTATTTTGCAACACCTTACCCGAAACCGGAAACGGAAGTTCTGTCATTGATTTATATGTAAATTAAATTTGCAGTTTTAAAATTTGCACAACATTTATTGTTGCAGTCAAATTTTATTTTTTCTTTTTTTTGTTTATAAGGCACACTATAATAACACATTACTTTTGAACAATAATTAAATTTTAATATTTTTTATCAAAAATTTATATTTTGCAATTGAATTAAAATTACCATTGTCATATTTGTACATAATGGTATATATATATATAGGATGTCCCAACTACCGGACTTCCTCTTAATGACAGATTTCTTAAAATATTTTAAGATTAAAATTCTAATACAAAAATGAGGTTAAAGTATATAATAGTTTTTAAACGGGAAGCGATTAAATTTTACGAATGAGAGAGCTGAAATTTCGCGGGCTCAACTCTCTCTCTTTGTAAAATATAATTACTTCCCGCTTAAAAATTATTATAGCCTCAACATTTTTGTATTAAGATTTTTGTCTTGATTTCGTTCTAAGGAATATGTCATTAAAAGGAAATTTGGTAGTTTTGGGACACCCTGTATATAAACTTACTTATCAATAAATTAAAATGTTTAAATATTATAATAATCCTCAGTATTAATAAATAATTTGAAGTAACTATTTAATTTTTGCACTTTAGTTTTATCTTTTTAAAGCAGCACACCCGTTTAAATTCTCGAAAAATAAATATATTTTCTAGATTTGTTTGCAACGCGACTTGAGACAAATTCTTAATAAACTGAAAATTTCTATTTAAGTTAACAATATTGTACAAAAATTAAAAATTTTTAAATTGTTGCATTGCAAAAAATCTAGAAAATGGATTCACTTTTTTGGATTTCAAACGGGTATATCCACTTAATTTAAAAAAATTTTTACGGTTATATTTTTATGGTTATACATTCATATTTAACCAAAGGAATTATTTATGTTGAATCACAATAATATTCAATTTGCAAAAATAGTAGATTCATATATGACTGCATATACAAATTTTGATACACTACGTTACATTCTTATTCACACAAGTATTTGAACTCACTAATGGATTCATGTCGAAAAAATACATTATTTTTATAGTTGCAGCTCGAAAAGTTTTCACTATACTGACTTATTATCATATGCAAGTTTTATATATTTGCAGAAATCATACATCATCATACACACGCACACGCACACACACACACACATATATTATATATGCAAAACCTGGTTTTCTTAGCAAGATTAAGCCTCATGTTTATAATAAGGAAGAGAAAGAAAAAATAATGCACACCTTCGTCTTCTTGATGCATTAAATTATTTGAAGAAAAATAATTTCTTTTTTCTTACATTAATTTTATTGCCACATTATAGTTTAATTAATTTTGTTTTTATCAAAATTGCGGAAACAAAATTATTGATGATATCGTTAATGTTAAGCTAATTGATTTAAATGCGACAGTAACATTAGATAATATTATTTCAACAAGAAAGATGTCACTATTTGCAAATATACTTCAAGAAGAGAGCATACGTGTAACATACATGTTGGCGAGAATATTATGATGTAACTACCGTGAACAACAAGTTATCTATTATATAATGTTAAAGAAGCAATCTATCTGCTGTGGAATCGTGTGTGCAAAATGATTCGAAGAAGACACTTTATTAACATAACAATTTTACATACATGATAGTTGGATTAATCCAACGATATCGTAAAGAATATTTAGCCGCTTAGAACGTTAATATTCAATAAAACATTGTTGTTTTAATTGATTATTTGAATGCTTTATTTACAACAAAGGTAAAGTCTTTTATTATACTGCGTACACGCGATTACAATAAGAACACAAAACGGAAGTGAAGTAAGTATATGTGAAAATAAAAATGGTATCGATATCCGAGACTCGTGTTGCCCTCTATTACCGCGGAAACAACACCCTCTCTCAATGCGGGTCGTCTTCAACATCCTTCACACCGAATTCCTTGATGCATCTTTGGTGGCTTGGTTTGAATAAACTCTTAGTAAGTACAAGCAATCATCAGCTCAGGGGGCACGTAGCTCACGTCCAACTTTCCTCTTTTAAAGACATCCCTCACATAGTGCCGAATATCTATACGTTTGGTACGTGAATGGTACATTGGATTGCGTATTAATTTTTGAGAACCTTGATAATCACAATAAATTGTGATTGATTTGGATTGACGTTCCATGTAGCACATCTCTTCCAACAAATTTTGTAAGTATACGGTTTCTTTAGCTGCCTCGATTAAGGCCATATACTCCACCTCAGTGCTTGATAATGCAATTGACTTTTGTTTTCTAGCTTCTCATGTTATTGTAGTATTAGTTAGCTTAAAAACAAATCCGGTGTAGGAAACGCAGTCATCGACATTTCCACCCCAATCAGCATCGACAAATCCTATCAATGGAATCTCGGTTTTCATGTATACCAGACTGTAGTTGATTGTATCTTTCAGATATCTCAAGACATGCTTAGCAGCACTTCAATGGACTTTTCCTGAATTCGTGTTGAATTGATTTAAGATGCTGATTGCGTAAGATATATCTGAACGAGTCGAAACAGCCAACATCAGTGATCAATGACTGATAGGTGATGTTCTTCATCTCGGCGATTTCTTCTTCGGTCGTCGGTCCCATGTCTTTACTTAATTTGCTATTTCCATCGAGAGGTGTCGCCATTGGTTTTGCTTCCTGCATGCCACACATCGTTAGTATGTTCTGAAGATACTTCTTTTGGCTCATCATCACAGATTTATTCGACCTTTATTGCTTGAATTCAATTTCAAGACAATAATATAAAGTTCCGAGATCTTTCATTTTTAATTTATTTACTAGTTAAATTTTCCTTTAATCTTTGGTATACGTCAGGAATATTGGCTCCAAATAATGTCGTCCACGTATGCAACGACTAGATAGATGTCTTCAGTCTTAATGATGTACATACATTTTTCAGTATCTAAAAATTTAAGTCCAACTCTTTAGTTGTTTATCCAATTTCTTAAACCATTGGCATCCCGATTGCTTTAGACCGTACAGAGATTTTCTCAGCGAGCAAACCATATTTTCTTTTCCGAGTTCGATAAAAAATTCTATTCTTAATCGCTATGAATATCCTTTTGCTACCAGGCGCGCTTTTCTTCGTTCCACGCTTCCATCAGTTTTGTATTTAGTTCGCAGCATCCATTGACATCCTAAGACATTTTTATTTTTCGGTCTTTTAACTAAATACCAAGCATTAACTAAATACAAAGCACTCTGCTTTAGTGCGTCGAACTCAGATTGCATTTTTTTCGCTCTCGTGTGCTCCAGCTAATACCTCATTGACACTTGAATTAATTTCTTTATCATACAGTGACTCCGTCTCGTTGCTCCTTATTCTGGTTGAGTTTTTATTAAATTATATAGTTTTCGCGGTCATCCGTTTTATTTGTAGGATGTCCCGACCCTCTCTTAAACGGAGCAGGTTGAATTTCTGCAATCTTGTCGATTTTATTTATTTTAGTTATTTTGTCGGGTTTTTGCATGTTACCTTTTTCTGTAGTCTCTAGATCGTCTTCTTTCATTTCTCTTGAATCGTCTTTTTCCATTTTCTTTAGACTATTTCTTTCTTTTTCTTCAAAATTATCTTCTTTTATCTGTTCCAGATTTTTTATCTTTTCCAGAAATATTTCAAATTCCATAAATTCGGCTAGGTTATCTATAGCTTCTAAGTTAGTTGAATCTTCGATGAATTTTACATCTCTGCTTCGAATGATTTTCTTTGATACTGAATTCCATAAACGATATGCCTTGGATTCACACATCTTATGAATATATTACAAAAATACACTTTTTTGTCTTTGATTCAAATTTATCTTTGTTTGGGGTTTTGTCCAACGCAAATACCTTGCATCCAAATGTCCTAAACTTAGACACACCGAGCTTAATTCCAAATCGGGGCTTCGAACGGTGTTGAATCTTCTAAACTTCTTGTGGGACACCGGTTTCTTATATATGTAGTTGCAATTGCTTCAGCCCAGAAATGAAGTGGCAATTTATTTTGTAACATCAAGCATCTTACCATCTCCACTAACGTCCTATTCATTCTTTCAGCCGTACCATTATGTTAGGATGTATGTGCGACTGTGCATTCTCTTCTTATCCCAGCTCGTTCTATCTCTTGTGTAAATTTTAGTCCGCAGTATTCAAGTCCGTTGCCAGTCCGCAAAGTCTTTATCTTGCATTCTGTCTGATTTTCTATCAATGCTTTATGATTCAGGAACGCCTCTTTGACATTATTTTTTGTCTTTAAGAAGTAAACATCTATTCACCTCGATTTTTCATCGATGAAGGTCGCAAAGTAGGCTATTCTGCCGATTGATTTTGTTCTCATAAGACCGCAAACATCTAAGTAAACGAGTTTCATTATCTTTCTATTTCTATAGTTTGATGCTTGCGGGAATGATGTTGCACATTGTTTCCCTTTTATATAGGTTTTGCAAATTGGCATTGGATCCATTTGCTTTGGTTGTATTCCTTAAACCATATTTTTGGAAATTAAATTTTTTAAATCTTTCTCATTAAGATATCCAAAGCACTTGTGCCATTCTCCAACTTCGTTTATTTTGAGCTTTGCCAGTGCCGCGTCTTCTACAAAATACAAATCTCTTTTTTAAGCGTTAACTACAGGTTCTCCAGAGGAATTTCTTATTACAGCTTGAGTGTGATTGAAGCTAACCTCATATCCATTGGTGGTTCTCTTTGAAATAGTCAGAAGGTTAGTTTTTAAATTAGGTACGTACAAGGTAATATCTAACCTTATTTTCTTTTCAATCTTATCATATGATACTGTTAAATGAACCGTACCCCTACCTATGACTTCAGTTGTGCCATCTACTGCTAGTACTCTCTGATTTGTTACAGAGGTCATCTCTGAGAACTTTTCCTTGTCATGACACATGTGTGAGGTTGTTCCACTGTCTACGTATCAGTTATTAGACATTTCTTCAATGTTCAATACTACTGCAATTGAGGTTTTTTCTTCCAGTCTTGACATAACAGCTGCAAAGAATGCATCTTCTTCTGCTTTCGAAGCACTTTGTTTATTTTCCTTTTATTTTTCAGCCTTTTTCCAACAATTTTTTGCTTTATGATCTACCTTTTTGCAAAAATTGCATTTGTAAGTTTTTCTTTGTCCATTAGAATTATTCGAGTCAATTGTTTTGATTCCAGTGTTCTTTTGCGAATCATCCTTGCGTTGAAAACATTGACCTCCAGATGTTCTTGTGAAGAAAGCACCTTGTGTTTGTTGACTCGATTGAATAATTTTTTCTTTTCTTGCACTGAATTCTTCCAGTAACTTTATCTTTAAGGCTTGAGGCTCTGGCAGTTCATCTCTTACCTCAATAGCACTGCGAAAATTTTCATAACTGTCAGGTATACTGTACAGGTATATAGCAGTATGGCTAAAATATCTTCCGCTACTAAAATCTCTATTTCTGCTAACTTATCAACAGTGCCAAAAAAGGTGTTTAAATGATTCATCGTATTTTCACCGCCTTTCATTTTTGCAAATAATAATTGTTTTAATAAGGTTGCCTTACGCGCGGGTCCTCTGGAATGATATACTTCTTCGACTTTCCTCCAGACTTCGTTCGAGATTGTGCAGTATTTTATGTGACACAGCTCCAATGGGCACATGGCTAAAATTACATCTGCCCTTGCCTTTTGGTCGGCCGTTTCCCAGACTTCAATTTGGGCAGCGTTTGTTACAACATTACCCTCTGCAATTTCTAGTTTCGGAACTGGCTTGGTTCCATTGACATACGCTCAGTGATCATTTTTTATTAAGATTGCCCCTATTGTAACTTCCATGTATCGAAGTTTTCTTTATTTAATTTTTCGATATTCTCTGTGTGCCCGGTCTTGATGATCAGCTTATTCCTCTTCTTTTGAGGTTAGTTTTGACTTTCACCGTGTGTCCGGAATTTACCCTTTCTTTTTACTTATTACGTCGATTCAGATTCGATGCAGTTGTCCTGAGCTCATAACCTGTTGTTTTAATCGTTATTTGAAAGGGATGCTTTATAACAAGGATAAAGTTTTTTTATTACACTGCGTACATGCGGTTACAATAAGAACACAAAACGGAAGTGAAGTATATGTAAAATAAAAATGATCGATCTCCGGGACCTGTGTTGCCTTATGTATTATCGCGGGAACAACAAACATTATTGTATTTTTTTAATGATATTAAGAACAGTTTTACAAAGGTAAGGAAAAAGACAAATAATGAAGATTTTATATTTATATTAAATATATGATGCAATCAAAAAATTTTCTTAAAATAATTTTATAGAATACCATTTAGAAAATAACCATTTTTGAGAATAATGAAAACAATGAATTAGCATGTTCTCGGTTCATGATCTTGATTTTATTCTTAAAAAAAAGTATAAATATCAAAGTATAAATATATATAAAAAAAAACAAAGATGCTGAATTAAAAATGCATGAAATTATTATAAGCCAATGTTACTATACATATATTAAATGAAAATAAGCTTATTTATTATACCATTGTGATAAAAAGTTTGTAATTCTAGTAATGTAAATAATTATTGTATAATTTTAATAAGATCTTATTATTATAAGATTATTATATATTATATTGTAACATTATTTGTGGCTTTAAATCTTGGATTTTTATTTTTTTTTCTCACAATATAAATCGATTTGTTATTACGTCCCTTCTTTTTTTCTAATCAAAATGACTATTTTATTTTTATATAACATTTACCTTACGATGAGCTGCATGTTCTATCTTATAATATCACGATAAAAAAAATATATACAGGGTGTCCCATAATTCGCGGATCAGCCGTCGTGTGCATATAAAGGATGTCAAAGTGAGTAGGAAAATCCTTTATCATTTTACGATTTTCTTAATAATTATTGAGAAGTTCATTCAGAGGGCACATTCCTAAGTAACATTTACTTTGAATTTTGTGATGCCCTCTTCTGATTCCAGAGATATGCAATTTTAAAGTTTCGCAGTTTTAATGCTTTTTCTGTTAAAAAATAAGGAAAAGTAAAGTTTATTTACATTGTAATTGTGTAAAGCAGATGTAGAAAAGATGTTTGTTTACATTTCCGGGGACGAAACTCCTTGGATTTTTCTACTTTTCACGCGAAGCGAGGTCAACGCAAATCTATGTATCTAGTTTTTTGATAGTGGTGCCCTCTCGCAAGAGGAGTGGAACGTACTGTTTCCACGCATATACTTTTTAACGCGTAATAAATAACGTAGAAAATTGTAAATCTATGTGGAACTTTACTTCGCATTAAAAAGTATATGCGTGAAGATAGTATGTTTCATTCTCCCCCCCTCCCTCCTTGCGAGAAGGCTCCACTATCGAAGAACTAGACACATAGATTTGCGTTGAACCTCGATTTGCGTGAAAAGTGGAAAAATCCAAAAAAACATAAATATTCAAGTAAAATATAGTGAAAAAAATCATAGAAATAAATGCGAAAATTATGATACTTCAAAATTGTATATCTCTGAAACCAAAGAAGAGAGCGCCACAAAATTCAACGTATTACTTAGGAATGTTCCCTCTATAATATATGTAAAAATAAAAACGATCCATGAAGTATAAATTAATGTAAACAATTACCTATATTTTTATTTAAAAATAACATGCAAGAATTTTCAGCGTATTGTTTTCGTCTTCTGACATCATGATTCCAATATGGCCGCGCTACAGTGCCGCCTTAAAATTAACGACGACTCGTCGATAATCGATATTAATATCTTCTTGTTTGCGGGCATATATTTCTTGCTTGTTCTCTTCTCGTTTGAGTCAAAAAGAAAAATTGAAACCGGATATAGTAAAAGAGAGAGAGAGAGAGAGAGAGAAAAAGAGTTTTATTGAATCTAGTCAGATAACTAAAATTGTATAATAAACTGTATAATATTGTCATTTATAACAATGCTAGAATAGAATCTGATCAAAAAATTTTTCTTAAAAAATTGATCTTAAAAAATTTTGTCGAACAAGAAAGAAAAAATAAAAACGTCTTCTTATTACATTTTTACTTAATTATTTTTTTCAATTCATATACCTGAAAACAAATATATACGTATATATATATATATATATATATATATATATATAATTTTAACATAAAATTTTTTATGTGTGATTGTTCGAGATTACAATCTCGAACTCGAATTTAGCGTGGAGATGCCGCGCGACCGTGTCGTCGCCGCGCGCTCGGTGCTAGACGGCGTTTTCTGGATCGGTTGACAACGCGCGGCATCAATAAACATCGTCGCCCTTCTCGAAGGATCCAAGTTGAAAT
>JBCEZY010210524.1:0-12967 GCA_039654445.1 Cataglyphis savignyi
GAAAAATCGTCTTAGAATTGTATCAGGAATACGTCATTTAATGGACGGAAGGTTGTTCTGAATCACCCTGTATATACATATATACGTATATATATGAAATATATAATATTAAGCATAAATATACATACAAAGATTACAATTTAAATATGTGTTCTTTTCATTTCCTTATATATATCTCTCCTATAAAATTATGCGTATAACTATATGTAATACTATATATTTCATATACTATGACGTTGCCGCGCCCACCGGATCTCTCTCTGATCGCTAAGCGCGAGATAAACGTCCGCACCAGTCCAAAAACC
This sequence comes from Cataglyphis savignyi, assembly GCA_039654445.1. Lineage (NCBI taxonomy): Eukaryota > Metazoa > Arthropoda > Insecta > Hymenoptera > Formicidae > Cataglyphis > Cataglyphis savignyi. The sequence goes on from JBCEZY010210524.1 coordinate 306, forward strand.
GCGAGAGCCGTACCGTAATCTCCAGAAAGACAATTAATTGTACGATTTATTTTTCGATTTAATTGCGATAATTATTTTTTTTTATTATGCCGGATTTGGGGAGTCTCATGGGAGAGGAGAAGGAGCGGCCTGAGAGCTACGAGATTAGTACAAGTTGGGAAACGGACGACCTTCGGGAAGATACAAAACAGACAGAGATAAAGGAAAATCAACACATTCCTAAAGGCGCATGATGCAAGGAGTGGCGTACGAAAAAGTGATCAGCGAAGGCAGCCTTTTTCTCGAGAGCGACATCCGGTCGAGATTTTTTAGAGTGGGATTTAGATCCTTCGATGACTTTTTAGTGGGATTAGCAAAATTATTGATTGCGAGGTGCGCATGTCCCCGATACGATCTTCCGAGTGTGATTGTATTTCGCGGACTGATTTATGTTTCTTTTTTCTTTTTGTTAACCGTTGGATCGTGTGCGCGTATCGATTGGGTGATCGCGTGATTTGCGCGATTAACGTGAGGAGATATTGCAAGAGAAACGTCAAACGTGTGAAATGCCAAAGTTGTCGCATAGGTATATGAAATATAAGAGTATTTTTGTAAGCATGTTTTCTTCTATTATTATAATTCATTTTTCATGTTTATTACTCTTTATTTTAGATTATTGTTGATCCACGTACAGAAATTTTAGATATAACACCTGAATGATGTAAACACGATAGTCGAAAACTTTAAAACGTATATATATATATATATATATACCCCTTTAATATACAATGTAATTTAACATGTCAACATCAGATTGAGAAAACATTGAGAAAAGACGGACATAGTAGATTTAAAAAAAACAAAAGAATAATAATGATAAGAATAAGATAACATTAATAAAAATAAGATAACATTAATAAGAATAAAGTTAACATTAATAAATGTAAGAATAAACTGAAATTAGAAATAATTAATGAAAGCATAGTAATGATCTCTTGAACGAACTTAGAGACGCTTGGAAGAAATCCACACGATCAGAAAATTCATTAGCCAGTAAACAAAGACGATTTAAACGCTTGAATTTACCATAAGAAGTACGGTGCGCCTCCTCCCATAAAAAATTAAGTTATTTTTAAGGGATCTCGCTGGGATATGTAACTTTATACGTTCTAGTAAGTCTGAACAGATAATACACCCATTAATTAATTGATAAAAGAATAGTAAGTCCAAGTATTTTATTCTGTCTTCCAACGATAACAACTTAAGTTTATTTAACATTAAATTGTAAGAGTGGTTGGAATAAGACTGAATTATCTGTGAAAAAGATAATTCTCCGAAGGAAACAATGTTGTATCTCTTCAATCATTGCGCAGTATTTAATTTGGTAAGAAGCCCAAATAGTAGTAACATGTTCCAGTTGTGGTCTTAATAGCGAGCAGAATAATAGTCTCAATGTGTTAATACTATTAAAGTATTTACAAGACAGCATAACAAATCCAAGCTTCTTGAACGCACGGCTTGTGATGACCTGAATATGTTGTGTAAAAGATAAATCAGCGAAAAATATAACGCCTAAGTCACGAATAGAATCAGTTACTGAGAGAGAAATTCCAGCCAGCAAGTAACTATGTATATACGGTTTCTTTTTGCGATTAAAATGAATTACGCTGCATTTGGATATGTTGAATTGTAATCTATTCACATTACTCCAAGAATATAAGTGAGAAAGATCATGCTGTAAAAGATCCGCGTCCTCAGGATTGTCAATCCGACAAAAAATTTTCAAGTCATCCGCGTACAATAAGAAATCACAGTGTTTAAAGGCTTCTTTAATATCATTTATGAATAAATTGAACAAAAACGGACCCAAATGCGATTTCTGAAGTGGCAATTATTTCTTCGCGTACAATAAGAAATCACAGTGTTTAAAGGCTTCTTTAATATCATTTATGAATAAATTGAACAAAAACGGACCCAAATGCGATTTCTGAAGTGGCAATTATTTCTCTGGAGAAACAGTTTTTGAATTTAACAATTTGGGTTCTGTTATATAACGAAGCTTGACAATCATTTTAATATAACTCCGTCAATGCCAAATGCGCGCAATTTACACATTAGCTAAGTGTGATCAACACTATCAAAAGCTTTTCTAAAGTCAATATATACAGCATCGATTTGGGAACCTCCCTCAATAGCCGAGTAATAAAATTTTGGTACAGTAGGTGATTTGTAGCTACTGAACGCCCAGATACAAAACCATGTTGCTCTTCGATTATTATATTTTTAAACAAGGTTGAAAGTTTGCCTGTAATAATGTTTTCGAATATTTTCGACATAAGATTTTGTTTACTTATAGGTCTGAAATTGAAGACCAGTGTCTTATCTCCCCTCTTAAATATGGGCATAACAATAGAAAGCTTCCAGAGTTTAGGAGAAATACCGCACCCTAAAGATTTATTGTAAATTAGCCAGAACCATTTTATCTTGCTTAATTGTTATATAATATATAATATTTGTAATATTATTATTTTTTAATATATCTTTGTATACCTAAGTGTATTTATATTTTTTTTTATATGTATCGTTTCTATTAATAGACACAATCATATTAGAATTAGGATAGTAAATAGAAAATATTTAGCAGAGTATGAGAATGAACATGGTTTATTAATACGTAAAGAAACGAAAGGTACTGCAAATATTTTAAGCTCACTATACTTCAAAAGAAAGAGTCGAGACAAACTGTGGTCGTGGCGAGATAATGTTCTAGAGCATTGGTTAGCCAATAGTTCGCGCCACATATAATATTTAACCGCATGTCGCATACACAAATTCGAATTTTCCAATAGAAAAACAGATTTTAACAAATTCAATGCATAATTTATTTTTATCTGAGATATTATATAATGTATTGCATTGTTTAAATTAGTTTAATAAAATAATATTTGAATTTGAAACTTGATAATATTAAAAATAGAATAACCAAACAAGTAACACATTATTATAAGTCATATAAAATTAGAAACTTATAAAAAAACATTTTGTTGTTTTCATCTTAACAAAATATTTTGACACTTATTAAAACAAAAAAAAATAATAAACGAATTAAAAACGTATGAAAAAAAGTATTTTTGTCATAATATCACATAAAAAAAATAATAAAAATTATACACATAGATCTACATTTTCTTTATCTGTAGATTGACATTTCTATAATCCTCAATTTTGTTCTATTAATTTGTATTTCTAGTTTTTGTATTTTTAAAAAATGTTTTAATTGCATATAATTAAATTCTTTTAAATGCTCTTTTTTCATAGTTGCCATTTCTTTCTTCATGCTTTAACTTAATATTTGCTTATTGTTGATCTATATTTATAACTTTATTCGTTGCATTTATAATTTCTCTTCTACATTTGATACTTCCGGCAAATCTTTTCTCTTTCGTTTTACAATATGTTTTTTGTTATTATTGTTTGAATGTACTTCTTCTGACATATCTGTTTCATGTGAAGTCATTAGTCGTTCAGCATCTTTGTTCTTTGTTATCAGTTTTTTTATATTTGCAAAATATAAGATAGACGATAATATTAGAATTGTATATTTTGTATTTATCATAAACAAATATTAGTTTACTTTAATAGATAAAAAAAATAATAATACTTTGCGAAGTATTAGGATCTTCAGCATTTTCTATATTTATTAAATTTTCATCTTTTATGATCGGATAATATTTCTATACTTTGATCCATAGATATCATTTCAAATACAAATTCACGTTTATCTGAAACGCACAAAACAATAAGTTTATATCTAATATATCAAATATATCAATTTAAAAAATACATCAAATAGTGAAAAAGTTGAAATGCATCGCATATCATTCCACGGAAATTCTAGAATGTCCCACAGAATCTCCCTCTCCTTTATCTAGAGACTTAGTATTCGGCTATCATTTACTCTTTCTCAGGACATCCAAAGAAAATCCGAAGATTAAAATGGAATATCTTCAGGATATTCTATTTGTATATTCTGGATGCCCATCCTAAGCACATCCTTGTGTTGTCTGGGAAAAAAAAAAGGTTCAAATTTTTAAATATAAAAGAAAAAGTACAAGTACAATAAATAAAATAAATTATGATCGAAAAACAACAAAGTTAGCAGACATTAAATGATTTTTACGATTGTTTAATTTTTGAGCAGTCTGCAGTGTAAGGATTAAAAAATATAACAGTAATTAAAATTTCTGTAAAAATCTCATTGTTAAATTATTTTCATATATACCATTAACTTCTTTTTCTGATATATTTGACATAAATAATACTGCGGACTTCATCAGATGAGGTGCTATTCTGGCAATGTCAGGATCGATATCTACTGTTGCCTCTTGCGGACCAGTTGCCATGATTGATTTTCTTTCGTTAATGCTTCTCTTTGACATTGCTTCAATTTTGTCCATAACTTTTTAATTGCTGAACAATCTTCTGTTATCAAAATTATATATTGTACAAAATTATATATTGAACTATAAAATACATATTTTTAAAAATATTATTTTAAACTAATATATACTTTACTTACTTGATAGCACCAAATATATCATCTGACATATATGATAGTGATTATAATATAATGTAATCTTTAAAAAAAAAATCTTAGACAAAAAAACAAAGGTAAAAAAAGTGCGCTAAGTATATTAAAGATCGCAACTTGTATGTAACAAAAAGTTTAAATATGATTTTTTACAAAAAGTAGTGATATCCTTATCAGTTTGACAGAGGTGACTGGTTAGTTTACCAATGACTTCATATCATCATTTTTTCTTTTTAGGTATATTATCTCGTGGTAAATTAACGTTGACAAATTATATTTTTGTATTTCATTCCATGCGACATCTTTATCTTTTAACATAGCACCATCACTTTTTTTGTGCTTATATCTCTCGAGAATTTTGATAAATACTTTTTTTTTCCATCGGTGTATAGTGCATGCTTTTATTCATTTTTTCTTTGCATGATATTCTATAAACAAAATTATATTTTAATTTAAAAAATCTTAGAATAAATAATTATCCAAAATAAGTCGTTTACTTACTTCAACTATATTTCTTTAACATGTTGAATTAGGCTACGCTAATTTTACATGGCTTGCCTGTCTGACCAACATGAGTTTTTTATTATCCGTTACATATTATCATAAAATATTATTTAAAACAAACAAGTTAAAGTGTGTAATCATGTGTGACGCATTTATCTTATTGGGAGTCACCGGTGACCCCCACGGCGCTGAAATGCATTTTTTTGTTTCCACAGGATTTTTTAATTTTTTTGCAATAGTCTGTTATCTCCATCCTTATTTTATTTATTTACTTTTTTTGAGTGAGTAATTTATCGCAGTCGTTTGTTATTTTACTTGCACATTCTAGTTGAGTGCGTTGAACAATATAATAATAACATCTATTATACTTTTACCCGATATATTAATTTTTGCATTTCAGATTTTGTATTTAATTTTTTAATGAGCCTTTAAAATTACCATGGCTTAAAATAATATGGTATAATATTTAATATAATATTTAACATTGCGTATTTAACATAATACTTAAGCTTACATGTTATATATACAGGGTGTCCTAAAAATTTTGACACACTCCAAGTATGAAGGTAGATTCAAAAGCATCATCTAAGCGAGAGGAGTCACGCTGTCACTTCTTGCTTAAATGATACTTTTATTGCTAAGAAACATACACAAGTAATCCGTCGTACATGCCGGCCTATCGCTTTCCAACTCGTTCATTAACTCACATATTTTAATTATTAACTCAAATACTATTGCGAATTTTGCAAATTGGTATAGGATTTTTCGACTCAGTTTGCCTCAATCTACCTTCACACTTCGAATGTGTCAAAATTTTTAGGACACCCTGTATATAAATGAAACTATTTTTATATGTTCTATATTGCGTTAATTTCTTCACACCATTTTAGTAACGATAGTATTCAAAAATTTAAAAACATTGAAATTTACTCGAAATATGTGTTTCTATTAATCTTCACCATGACAGCATTTAACGTGTTAATCGCTAAATTAGCAATAAATAATAATATGGCAAACGTAACACAAAAAAGATATAAAATTGCACATTGAATCCAATGTTCCTATTGGAGGAACTAATGGAAATATTACAGACGATACAGGAATAAGCATGATCTTGAGTACGTCTTCATCAAGTCGATTTCAAATCAAATAAGATTTACTTGAGCAAAAACTTCTTCATGAAAATCGTCCTATATCATGACTATAATACCTATCAATCTTAAGACGATCTTCATTGGATAAAACAGACTTCAAGATCATAAGATCTTAAGTCTGTCTTATCAAATGAAGATCAACTTGAAACTCGATTATGAATATGGGCCGTTGTGCTAGAGTATACTTTGCTCTGTTTTTTTTCTGCAAAACTGTGTTATCACATAGTATACAATAAGATTTATTGTGTTCTCGTTCTCGTTAAATTTGCTATTATAGCGTGTATAATAAAATTTGCTATACTATTTTGACTATTTTAATTGTAGTTTGTGTTACACCTTAATAACACATTAATAACATCATACGTGTTCTTTTATGCGTAAACTTTACGGGCAAGCCTTTTTCTATTATTTATAGCATCGTGAGACGAAAAATTTTGCTGTCAATTTCTTCAAACTTTTTGACAAACCAAAACAAGATAAATGTTTCCCAGACAATTATTGTCAAAATTAAAAAAACATCTTGTCACAAAGTTTTGACGAAACATGATTTTAATATTCTTGGCTATCAGGGTTGCAGTCGACAGTTAAAGTCAATGAAACCCATTCTCGAAATAGTCGGCTTAAAATCGACTTTTTAAAGTTGACTTTTAGTAGACTGGAAAAAGATGACTATCAGTCGACAAACAGTTATCCGTGTTGTGTGAGGTAGTTCCACGGTTCATTCTTGACCAGCAAGGCTCTCATCTACATGTGTCATAGTTGTCCTTAATATAGTAGATCGATTCTCGCCGAATTCATCGCGTTCATGGTGATTTCGGGGAACTCAGTACGCGCCCGAAGTCCAATCAAAAAACTTGACGACACAACGAGATTTTAGTTTTGAACTTTCTCCACTTCTTACACACGCAAATCTGGGCCCATAACCTGTCAGAGATTAGTGAGAGACAATAAATCGACACGTTGATGACACGCAAAAGAAAATTATTTTATTATAATAAAAAGTAATGGCAAATATAAGCGACGTTCTCGCGGAGACACACACCGGAAGTAAAAGTACGGGAAAGTAAGTCTCAAATCGTAGACACGTATTTTTTTATATCGGCAATGGTGCAAGTTTAAGAGTGGAAACTACTTCTTGTATTTATATATGCATGAATATCGTTTATTTATAAACTCACTATTAAAGCTGTTTTTACGTTTTAGACACGAATAAAAGATTTCACATATCGCTGAAAGCAAATCCTATAGAATTATGAAATACAAAATGGCGGAGCCAATATGATGATCTGATAAATCAAAATAATCTTATCTCGCTCCTTACCAAACTTAGGAATAACCGACGAGAAGGTGACGAGAATCTATTCCTATTTCGGTGTTTGTTTATTTATAATGGACAAATAAACGGTCCAAACGAACGGTGGGCAAATGAACGGTGTCTAAACGTATGACGGGCAAATAACGGTCCAAACGAATGGTGGGCAAATAATCGATGTCCAAGTGAATGGTGTCCAAATAAACAGTGTCCGGTGTCCAAGTAAACGATGCATATTTTCTTACGTGTCCAAAAGCTACTGTATCCAAAATTGTCCAAATACATTGTGTCCAATTGAACCGTGTGCAAAATCTAGTGTCCATTTTAGACATGTCCATTTGTATTGTGTCCAAGTAAAGGCCACTCCATTTAAAAGATTTCGATAGGGATGGCAAGAGGGATTGAGGAACAATAAAAGAGATAATAGAATCAAATGGACTAATGTGAAGGATATGGTAAAATTGATTCAAGTCGAGGACCGACGCGATAGTCGTCTTTCTCCAGAAAGACAGAGAAAAAAGGAAATTGATTGATAAAAGTCGATAACGAAAAATCAATATCAATTTTCCCGATCTTGATCTTTGAAGAGAACTTTTTCTTTGAGGTTGCAAAGTTTCAATGGAAGATCCTACGGTTCCTCTTTGAGGTGTGACAACTTTTCTACGAACTCCCGGATGGGTTCCTAGAAATCATCCGATGCTCCTAGGAAGTTTGACGATTTGGATGGCGATGAAAGAGGGGAATTGAGATTTGTTGAGATTGAGATAAATTTCCGAAAGGAGGAGTTGAAATTCTTGAAGACTGATAATTGAAATGAGAGATTGAATATTCGAAAGAAGGAAGGGAAGTAGGAGTTTTCGAATATTCAGGTTTTTCGGAAATTGCAGGGGAATAATTATAGGGGAGGAGGAATAAGAACTTGCGAATAGTAAGGTTCAGGAAAAGAAGAAGATGCGGGGCAGCATTCGGGAGAAGAAAGGAAGGTGAATAAAAGAGAGGAAGGAGGAAGGAAGGAGAAATGGAACTAGACGGCGGTAATGAAATGCGTTCATGTGGAGGATGTGATAACAAGTGTTTCAATTTTATGTCGAATGATACTATATCTAAATCTATTCTTTCGTAATCTATCTTAAATGTAGGATTTGCGAGTATCCGAACCAGAAGTTTGCGGATAACTTTATTCATTCTAAATAACGTAAAAAATAGCTATTTATAGTCAGCGCTAGTTACGGGCGCATACTTTATTTAATTGTAATTAGACATTAGTCTTCTTCTTCTTTTTTGTAACTATGGCATCAAACAGGGTAGTCCGCCACATGGCCAGAAATTATTAGACATTAATTATATTTAAAAATATTTTAAACTTGCTCAGGATTTTAAATGCGATATACTTCCTGGTTTGTCACCAGAGGAAAGAGTATAGGTCGTTTTGATATATAATAAGGAAGATGCTTTCCTTTATCCGAGACACGGAGCATAAAAAAACATCTTGCATGACTTTGAAAATTTGCGTATTTTCGAGTATTTTTTTTTATATATCACATTTATAATTAATTTCCTCGTGTAGGATTGCTAAATCCCTTATCGGGCGCCTTCCTAGGTGGCGGATAGGGAAAGGCCTTTCATAGATGTATGGCACCGAGGATGAAATACTCGGAGCGGATCAAAACTAGCAAAGATGAAAGGCAGCAGTTTCACCCAAGACCAGGCTAAGGCGTGGGAAGAATAACTTTGAAACGACTAAGAGCTGGGAAGCGGAGAATCACATTGCAACGCGATATAGCTCTTGTACTGCGGCGTGGAAGAGAAACAGAAATCTCACCACACTAATACTTTCCACATATGCATATTGCTGACGAAAACAGTAATACCGCGGCCCTCAGTTCGAGGGGATCAATCCACCTCTTAAGTGAAGAGAGGGTGATCTTTCCGTCGTCAACTTGAAAATTTTGAAGAAATAAAAATTTACAAGAAAACAACATGAATTGCCATCTGGAACATACAGTCTTTTTATGACCGGCAAACTCAGAAATGTGGAGGAAGAAATGAGCCAATTAAACACAGATATTCTAGGACTAAATGAGGTGCGATAGTCAGTATCAGGAAAACAAAGAACAAATAGAGGAGAAACACATTTATTATTCAGGAGAGAATGATACACATCACAGGTATGGGACAGTTATCTCTGTCTTAAATGAAATCGCAAAATCAGTCATCAAATTTGCTCCCCTTAATAACAGAGTGGTGCTACTTCAATTAGAAACAGCACATCGCAAAATAATTCATTCTTACGCTCCGACGAACGATAAGACGGAGAATAAGGTAAAAGATTTCTACGTCACTTTAGATGAAGTCACGAAACTCACAAAGAATGGCAAAATAACAATGGTCTTGGGAGATTTCAACTCAAACTGGAACATAGCGCTAAAGGCGTAGGAGCATTCGGGCTTGGTGACAGGAACTCTGATAGAGACAGACTAGTACAATTCTGCACCGAGAATCATCTGTTTGCAGCCAATACTTTCTTCAAACAATACAACAGGCGGCTATATACATGGAAATCGCCCATGAATTGCGAGGGAAGAGATATTAAAAACAAAATAGATTTCATATTGCTAATCCTTCGAAAGTACGTAAAATCTGTACGTAAAAACATACCCAGGTGCCGATGTCAACAGCGATCACAACCCAGTTGTCATGGACTTCAGATTCAGGAGATTCATTAAAACAAAAAAGAACAAAAAAGAACAAAAAAACAAAAAGATTGACATCAAAAAATTAAATAATCCTGAAATGACATGAAATTACAAGTGGACACTATTTGAGAACGAAATAGCGACAATTGAGGTCGATGACCAAGCAGAAATCGAAGCAACTTAGAACAGAATAAAAAAAACAATAAGAAAAATCCAAGACATCAGAACACATAGAAAACGAACAAACAAGATTGGATAATACTATAGATCTTTAGATACTTATGATCAAAAGGATGAAAGAAAAAACAAATCCAGCAAAATATAAAAAACTAAAGCGAAACATCAGAAACAAATATAAACAGGCAAAACAGTTTTAGCTATCAAATAAATGCAAGGAAATAGAGACACTCCAAGGAAAGTTTGAGACCTCTAACGTTTACAAAAAAGTTAGAGAGATGACAGGGAGAAAGAGAAAACGACAATCATCAACCCTAAGAGATTCTAACAACAATGTAATTCTTTTTAGGCGTCGAAGCGAAGATCAAAAGGTGGACAAAATACATCGAACAACTATACGATGACAACAGGCTTAATCTACCATCTCCACCAGCCAATGCCAACGAATACGGCCTAAAAATCACCAAAAACAAAGTGATACACGCGATAAACCTCCAAAAGAACGGAAAAACCACTGGCCCGGAACAAATACATGCAGATGTACTTAAACTCATAGCAGAACATAAGGGCACTAGTCTGGTACACCTAACAACTCTCTTCAATAAAATATATAACATAAGAAAAATACCCTTCTTGGGGTATTCTTATTTAAAACAGACATACCTCACACCAAGCACACTTTATGAAAGAAACATTTTTACAGAGGCAATATACATTTATAAAACAATTTTTGATAATAAATGTTTGGATCAATTGTGCCAAATATAATAATTTAAAAAATTAATAAATGTTTCTTTGAAAAAGAAAACATCATTTTTCTCGACAAATATTTTAAATTAAATTAATTAAATATTTAACAACACAAATTAATTAATTTTGTTAAAAATAACATTTTTTTAAAATTGCAATCAGATTTAAAAAAATAAATGAGAAAAAAAGCATTTTGGCGAGGACCGAACCTAGACTTCCAGTCTACTATCCCGGCATGCTATCCTTATCCATTTGACCATGCTAACTTCAATGAATGAACGTAAAATTTATCGGTATACGCTCGGCGTGTAATTTTCAAATGCGTCTTTTTCGAAAATGCTTGAGAAGTGCCCTGCCGCTTTGCAGAATTGAAGTCTTAGGAGAGTACTACAATGTCACAAAGTTTCATTAAAATCCGTTTCCCGGGACACGCTCTTCCCTTGAAGTATATGCGAAAATCATTAAAGATAAACAAATTTTATTAATTTGCATCTATAAAATTATAAAAAATCTATTTTTGGAAGAATCCTTTAAAAAAAAGGATTATTTTTAACCATTACACACTATTTGATTTGCAATAAAATTTTCTCACAAAAGTGGAAAACATGAATGTCATAAAAATTATGACTTTTGAAAAATTTACATTACTATTGCATTAATATTTTGCATTACTATTGCATTACTATTTTCTTATTAAATATGCAGTTAATAAGTGCAATTAGTTTTAAAGCTAATATTGATTTTAAAGTTAAAATTAAAATAAGTATATATTGTATCCATATGAAAATGGAAATAACATTTATTACTAAAATGTACAATAAATTGTAAGTTTAATAACGAGTTGCAATTGGAAATATTTTAAAATAGTTTTATATGATGTTTTAACATTTTTCTGTTAAATTTTGTATTTTGTTTAAATGAATATTAATTGTACATAATTGTATATAAGTAATAATTGTATATAAGTGATTAACTAGAAAGTATCTTTTAACATCGATATTGCCAGCACTTATTTGATATTAGGAATTATTCCCTCCACCTTTTTTATTATATTTTTTAAAGTTTTCTCGACAAGTTGAATCCATTGTAGAGGCTGATTTTTTGTATACCAATTGATTACTGCTTCCAGCATATATTTTTGTTTTTCAGTACATTTCCTGCATTGAGTTTGAAGAGCCTCGCCGAAAATTTCTGAAAAAGTATAGATTTAATAAAACAATTATTGTCCATAATAATCGATTTTTTTCTGATAAATACGTAAAATCTATGAACATTAATATAATTGCTGAAGTAAAAAATATAATAAAAGTTTAGAATAAAATAAAAAGCTATGATATATATTTTGTAGACCTAAGAAAAGAATTAAGTATTTATTTAGTCCTTTATTTCTAAGAAATCAATCGTTTATCTAAAGAACTCAATCGTTTATCTAAACAACAAAGTTATCTAATTGATAAATAGAACGCAGTATTTTTTGCACATACAGGGTGATTCAGAAC
>JBCEZY010210849.1:0-12892 GCA_039654445.1 Cataglyphis savignyi
TATATATGGTGTGACGTTGCCGTCCCGTGCGCGTCCACCGGATCTTTCCCCGATCATTAAGCGCGGAAAACACATCCGCGCTTAATCTCAAACATTAGAGCCGTATCAAATCTCCAGAGCTGCGTTATTTGTCGAACTTATTTCGTCCTTTTAATTTTATTATTTTCTTATTTCGATACAACACGGGAGCCTTACCGGAGGAGCGTGAAAATGGCCGCAACACAACGATCACAACTCAGAAGACGACCTTCAGGTCAAGCAACGAAAAAAGAAAGGAATTATCAATTACCGAATTCGGAAATGAGGTGAGAAGCGCGAGAGAACAAGGAAGATCCTCGCGCCGAGACGCAGGACCGTGCGGAGACGTGCCCCGAAGGACCCCGAAGGACCCCCATCGTCGCGAGGCGGGAAAAGAGGAGATCCGCGAGGGACATTATTGCGTTCCTCGCTTCCGAGATCCCGACGGAAACCGCCGAGGCCCTCTCAGAAGGGCTCCGTGAAAAATATCAATCACGATTTCGAGAGTGCGCTCGCCTCCGATACACTCATGAGCGTGCCGCCAAATGGCTGACTCGCGTGTTATCGCGTGATTGGCCGTGATAACACGAACCCCGATTGCGCATTCCCGGCTGGTCCGGCGTTACCGATTCTAGATCGCAGTGTTCCCCGGTTAAACTGGCGCGACCGTGAGTTAGACGCGATTTTGGCGAAAACGATTGGAGAGAGAAAAAGAAGCGTGAGCAAGTAAGGAGAGATCCCGGCCGAGAGCGAGGGACTGCAGCAGGATCGCGAGGGGACGAGGACGAGCGAGGAGAATCTGCCGAGCCTCCGAGCTCCCGGAAAAAGAGCATGTGAGACGCCGGTGAAGTTATCCTGCTATTAGCCACGCATGTTCACGATATTGGAGGCGCGTCGTTCTGCCGTCATGGCCATAATTTAGTGTTGTGTTTGCGTCCGAGCTCCGCTCGGAAGTTTATTATTATATTTGTATTAGCGACACGGCAAGCGACCCGAGCCCCGAAACGTCTCGAGGGTTGGACTCTCTAATTATTACGCGTTTTATATCGTTCGTATCATCTCTCTGGAGATCGCGGACCGGCACTACGGCGTAATATATTAGTCGCGTAATTTCTCGCCCGTCTAGGTCGTGTATGTGTGAGTGTGTCTCGCGATTAGGTATTCTTTGTTAACCGTCGAGTGTGAGTGTATTTTCATGCGAATATTTCGGTCGATTATTTTCTCTTGCGAATCATATGCGTTGGGATGAATGAGTGTTAGAGTGATTTCGCGGAGAGTACGGAATATCGTTTTGAGCGTTGCGGGCTAGATTTGCGCGGTGCATGCTAAGGGTGCACTGGATGGATGTGGTACTCGTACGGCATGTCAAAATAGCGAGTAAAATATTATCGATCCACGAGGAGTCTTATAATTGACCCGGTATAATTGCGCTTGGGCACAGGCCCGATCGGCTCTAATTTAACGACTATTTTTTGTGGTGCTAATTTGTTTCTAACATCCAGATTCGCTTCCGCAAACTTATTCACACTGAGCATATCCCAACTTATCCTTGTTCACTATTCGGACATATCTTTTCTAAATTAATAAAGCTGTTATTTATTTGTTACGATTGACGAATTTAACGCGTATTTGACGCCCTATTTGTGTCGCCTTCATATAGCGTTCGTCCAACATCCGCCCTGCCTCTCTACCGTTAGGTGAGCTAGTCAGCCCGCGACGAAATCGATTCTTTCTTCGCGTCTTTTTCGCGTCTATCTCGCGTATTTGACGAATTGATACGTGCAAGACCGTATCTGGCGCCCAACTTAAATTCTCGCGAGTTTTAAGGTTTCGTCACAGCACGCGCGGAACATCCTCCATCCCTTTCGGCGTGTAACCATTTCTCCGTTTCTTGTATTTTTGATGACGATCCCCTTTTCCCGCCCAATTGGACCACCGAAATATTCTGAATAGTCAAAATATAACGGATCAATCCTGCGACATATCTGTTGAAACTCGCGACGAGCCGATCGCTGGAGAATTCTACGAGCACGAGTTGCTTTGGAGTCTCTGACCCCGACGTATATATCTCGTGGAAAAGATGCGCCGAAGAGACAACGAGGTTTATGTGAAATGGTTGGGAATGGAAGAGACGCACAATTCCTGGATAAACAAAGCAGTCGTATTACGATAAAAATATATTTATTTTAAATACATTATATTATTAATAAAATAAATTATATAAACTATATTTTATTATATGCTATATATTTATTACATAACCTTATAAAATATACGAAATTTTATGGACTTAAAAAACTTATTACAGTGGTATTTTATAAATGCCCCCATGGTAAAGTATTCGTTTTTCCGGATACCGCTTGTCGTCGTATGAATTAAGCGCGATCTTCGACTTCAACACTGTGTAATTAAACAAAATTGCTCGCGCGTCATCTCGATCTCTCCTGGAAGACAGCGCGCGTAATCGTCGAAGATTATCATTCTCGCGACAACGGCATTCTTCACGCCTTCTTCGTCTCGTTCCTACCGTCCAGTCGCAGCGCATATATCTTTGCTCTAAGTCCGACGAATTCCGTCATAATCGAGCCATTGTTTTCGTCCTTCATCAAACCCAGTATTCCTCCTGTTAAGAAGAGGCATGCATTGTCCGTTCGCATTGTTCGCCGCATAATCGCTCGTATCGAATTTATCGATATCGCGCTTCATATCCTCGTACACATCCTCGCACTTGATGCAATAGATAACTGTCCGTATCGGTGTTTACATTACATTATTCCGCACTTATCTCGATACAACGTAATATATACTCGTAGTGAAATTCATACAAACGAATCTTCGACACGTCGAGGATACACATGCCTACATAAATTGGTTTATGAAATTTAACTTCGAATTTGCGCAATTCTACAGCTACTAGATCCTCCCCGAAGACGCTTCTGTTGTGAAAGTTAGGCTTAGCGATCATTGTTTCCGCGCCGTATCACCCGTCCCATCGAGTTACTAGCCAAGGGTCCGAATAATTACGCACGTTCTCCATAGTTTTACCAAATACCGACATTATTCGTCAATTTGTACAGATTTTTCTCGAACTCGTTTTTCGCGCTAATTCACAATCGCGTATTCAACGTATCTGCGTAACCGGGGATTGCGCAAATCGTAATATTCTATTTCTCGTAATACGTAATCCGTGTTTAATGCATTGTTGCAAATTGCGATAGTCCGTTACATAATGGTGATTATCGTAGAGTGTGGCGAAGAGTTTATCTTGCCATTTTCCGGGTAGTTTATCGCGCAGAACGGCAAGTCAGCATGAGAATTGTGAAGACCGAATGGATATGCAAGATCGACTTCTAAAATATAACTGATAGGCATCACAGACATTACATCGATGCTTGTAACATCCTCGACCCATAGAAAATCTTCGTAAGGCAACGATTGACACATCGCCCATCCATACAAATTATTCACGTCATAATACATAAAGTACGAAGACGATTCTGAAGGATCGTACTACTGTACGTATTTGTTATTAGTGCGCTCGTATTTATTAGAACATTGACTCAAACCACTGCGTTCCACGAATATCATCATATCGATATTGACCAATAGTTCGAACATCCATATGTTTTAACATAGCATCCCACTATGTGTACCCAGGTAACGTGTAATGTATAACAGTGCGCGGGATCTAAACCGTAACTTTTTATGCACACATCGTGAAAATTTTCGAATACAGCGGCTAATAAAAGAACATCGGTTTTTAAATACAAATCGCTATATTCGCCTAACGTCTCGACATAAAATCGCTCCCAAACTTTTATTGCTCGTAATTGCTACCTGATACGATATCACCGGTTAGCGAACTGTAGAACGCCTCGCGCGGCGACAGACGAGTCTCCCGCAACTTATCGATATAGTCGACGTACTTGTACGGAAATACGCTTTTTCACGTAAGAAGCTCGAAATCGGCGTCATTGAGATCGGGAGACTCCCATCACGCGATCTTTAGCTCGCTTTTGTCGAGATAAGACGCCAATTTTTCGAGACTCGCGTTTAGAAACTTAAAAAAATCCACGAAACGCAACTTCACGCGTTTTCCGAACCATTTCTTCTCGTCCAACGCCTCGCTCACGCTCATAAAAGAGGGATACGTTTCCTTCGTTAACGATAATTCGACGTCACTGGGGAAGGTATTAGCCACATCTTTAATAATGAAATGCGCGTCGTAACTCGATAAATTATGAAAAATATAGGAACGTAGATTTCCTTATGATTGATATTACAACTCGAATGCGCGGGACCTCTGTACCGTATAATGAGATGACAGTGATCGCGAAAGCGAGCGTCTTTCGATTCGAACAATTTGTCGCACACGTGACAGTGTGTCGCGAAATCTCTCCTGCTTATCTGGCGTAAAAGGTGTCATGGATACGATGGTGTTCAGAACTCTCGCGCAGTGCGCTAAATCGCGCAATTCCCAGATGAACCACAACACGTAGCTCTCACCGTGATAAACTCTATACATCGATTTAGCATCGTCGAAAGCGCACCGCGCGTAATATCCCACGCTATGGACTTTGTGAACTTGCTGAACGATAGACGCGTTCGGCGTTCTCCTCTCCGACATTTATCATTACATCACGCGCATTATTCACTCGACAAATTTTATAGCTTGTACTTACCGATTGCATATATGCGCATTTATGCAACCGAGCGCTCAATTGCGAACCGATGAGACGGGACACATTCTTGATCCACGCGAAGTGCGCTGCGTTATTTCATCGCGTCGAATTGCTCAAATACAAATGATTGACGTCTCTTCTCCTCTTCGATCAGTAAGACGCAGAGGAACTATATTTCTTTTCTTACTCTTCTCATTTCAAACGGTGTACACCTTAATAGATATATCGTTGAGTCGCTGAATCTGGCAATTCCGTTAAAACTCATGGGAAACTCGACGCCTTTCGGATTCAACACCGTCGTATAGTGAGAGTACCGATGAAAATTTTTCTCGGCATGTTTTTCAACCGGATATAAAGCAGCGACGCTCATGCAAAATACGCGTCGTCTGTAGATCGCACGTTAATCATCGCTCTTTCTACTTAAACTCTAACGGTACATCGACGCGCATCTAGCGCACATACTTGTTCACATTCACCATTAGATTCAGTATCCGCGATAACGCCCAACCGCTATTGCGCTCTTGAAACTCCTCCAACGAAGCTAGAATCGCATTGATTACGCGTTTCTCGTACCACTCTCGCAGATCGGACGTGGGCAGAAACGAATGATTGTTCGTAACGACGGCAATCTTGTCGCTTAAGGCAATTTCGCTATTAAATGTGATATTAACTATGACGTATTTACCCATTACTGTTGTATCTACTCATAACGTCACTCGATCGCACCGTATTTCTAGAAACACATGACAGTGTGTTCTCTTCAAGAAACCACAGAGATTCAATGTAATCGAAATTGATAACAGCACTGGTTAAAAGGCGTCTAGCGAAAGCTATCTCGATCGCGGACCACGAGAATCTCTTACGCCTCCCGCCGCCGCCCGAGTGCTCGAAGCGCCGATGCAGATCGTCCCTCGCGTCAATCGAATCGAGCAATCAGAAAGTTGATCGTTCTGGTGGACCTTCCTCGACGCTTTTCTCGACACCTCTCCCGCAGAGACTCGAGACGCTCGTCGCATCATCGCGCCTACGCGAGATACTCATTCGTCATCGCGATGCTTTGCGCAATATCGAAAATATCCCTTTCTTTCGTACTTCCATTCATTCCTTAATATATACACAAACCTTTTATTAATTAATCGTGTATCTTTCTTATATTCTTTGCGATGAAAGTTCTCGTCTCGCAACAATGTTTCTGCGAATTGAAGATCTCGTCGACGAAATCGGACGCTTCCACTATGTCGCTGACCACTTTTAGTTTCTTTAAAAACGTCGTTTCAATCACATCGATTTTTCGTATGCGCAATCCGCGCAAAATCTTTCCTCTTCCTTAATATTCTTCCTATATACGATCTTGTAATAGCGACACACGTTGTGATTCACTTCCCACGCAAAATTCGAAACGCCGTAACGCGGCTTCCAGTTGCAATAAAGCAGCGATCCGCTCCTACGTCCTTGAAAGGTTCGTTGTTCACCTCTCGTACAAGTTCTTTCTCGAAATCGTTCTTTTCCACGCAGTATAAATGATCTCCTATATAATTCTTAAGCATTTCTTCCTTTAAACAGATCAGTATTTCCAACGCCCGTATATCCTCGACTTAATTCGAGTATTGACCATTTTTCCGGCTAGTCTTGTTAAAGTGCTCGTATACGCTTCATCACGACGTTCCGAAAAAAATATTTTTCTATAAACTAACATCTCGAAATCGCGACGTTCTTTTATAATGATGAAAACAGTAGAAAGGAGCACGCCAAATATCCTACGTCATCGGATATGCTTTGCTCATCGAAAAAAATGACTCCTCTCGAATTCTCCTAATCACGAGAAATCCAAACTTTTAAAGAACGAAGCCATTATTTTCCCTCTCTAAAACTCACTGTACGCCTATTAATATATCGCGCTTCCGAATCGCGCGCTTCCAGCGATATCGTACAAATGTCGCTATCTGCGCTCGCCGCGATAAACGCCCGCGCCTTCAACATTACCCGCTCCAAGTCGTGCCGACAAAAAAACTTCGTCCTTTCAAACCATTGCGCGCTCCAAGCAGCGCTATCCTAATCGCCGAACGACGAGAAAGCCAGACGCCGCGATATCTAGTATTGAATCACGCTTCCGAATCGCGTCACGCATTGTATTACGCATTCTAAAAAAACGCGTAACTAAATACGCGTACTGCGTCGCATCTCTCTTATCGCGACTGCGATAACTCTCGCCGCGTCTCTCTCCTCTTAAAAACGCTCGATTAATAAACGAAAAAATCCATCCACGCGAAATCGCACGCTCCGATGAGCTCCTGCCGCGCTCCAAGCCGTGCCGATAAGGTCGTCCTCTTGATACTTTCCCTTCTCCCTCTTTTTCAATCTGCTGGCTTTTCCCCGACAAGATATCTTCTTATCTCTTTTTTTTACATTTGTCTCTCTTACTCTTACTACGCTCATTAAAAAACAAGTGTAGAATAGAACCAGTTTTACTCACCTACTGATATGTATAAATACAAAAGTATATTATTAGTGACAAATGCACATAAACTTGATGGTAATAAGTATATGCCAGTATTATGTAACAAGGAATACAAGTATAAATTCATAATTGCGTCATTAATCTCTGGGAAAAAAGCTGGAAGAGGTATAAACATACCGCGCGCTATGACGTTAAACGATAATAAGATTGATTACGTGCATTGAAATGATCCTAACGAATTGGTAGATCGCTTGCAATTGCTGGACTTTACGTCAAACTGGCAACAATGCTCACGACAAAGTTGGTCTCACTATAAATTAAACAACACAAACTTGGCAAAACGAGTTAATCTGTCGTTATTGTTGATATCGAAATGTTAATTAATAAATTTGGATTATCGTTGGAAACACCGAATAATTCATACTATCAATGGAATGCATTATTAAAAAATTACGTGCGCAATAACGCTCTGTGTCAAATAGCCTCCGGTTTTGATACAAAGTCGCGCAAGCTACGACGCGTAGCACAACCGGAAGATAATACTGATGCCGCAAACAAATAAGACGTGGAAATCGTATCAAATCTTCAGAAGATCGATAGAAAGAATTTGAGAAAAAAATAACGTATGTGCAGATGAGTATGATGGATGAAATGCTTCGGTATGCAGCACGCGCGTAGATTATATTCAATATAGATTACATTTGATTCAATGCAGGAGGTAAAAGATACACAAATAACTATATGTGGTGGAATTATTATTATCATAAATTATGCCTCGATCAAACGGAAGTTACGGAAGACATCTGAAAAACAGGAAGACTCGTGGAAGAATTGCATGCTCCTGCGAGAAAAATTTTCGACGAAGACGTGTCATAGTATGCGGTTACGATAATCTATGCAAGCGGACGTGGTCAAAATGTCCACATGCACAATTCAACAAAGGTTACTATTATATACTCACAGTTATCGATGTGTTGAGCAAATATGTGTGGGCTGTACCGCTCAAGAATAAGAAGGGAAACAAAATGTCGGAAACAATCGCAAAAATAATTCGAGATGATGGAAGATGCCTTAAAAATTTTCAAACCGACAGAGGAAAAGAATTTTACAATACAAATGTGCAAAAACTTATGAAGAAATATAATATTAATCATTATTTGACGTATTCTGTTATGAAAGCCTCAATTGTGGAATAATTCAACCGAACGTTAAAGAATAATATGTGGAAATTGTTTACGTTTAATGGAAATTACAAGTGGATCAACGCGTTATCCCAACTCGTTGGAGAGTATAATGCGCGAAAACATCGGTATGAGACCTAACGATAAAACCCCCGTGATCATCGATAAACTTTTAAATACGGTATATAGCAACGTAAAGATTGCGGATTTAGCGATTTAAAATAGGCGATTCAATATGCGTAAGTAAACTCAAGACCATCTTTGACAACTGACGTTTACATGCCAAATTAGATCACCTAAGTGTTTAAGATTGTCATTACTACAGAAAATTAATTCCGCGACCTATATTCTCGAAGATTTGCGAGGAAATCTCGTCGCTGGAGGTTTTTACGAATATGATTTACATCACGTTGCTAACCCCGATGTACATCTTGTGGAAAAGGTGATACGCAAAAAGGACGATGAGGTTTATGTGAAATGGCTAGGATTTGATGCAACACACAACTTTTGCATACATAAAAATAATGTATTATAAAAATATTAACAATAATATTAAAGATATTTTATACACATAATATTAAAAATATTTTACTTCTAAATATAAATGTACACTTAATAAAAAATATAAATTTTATTTACATTAAAAATAATTTTATTTCTAATAAATATACATAATTTTTATTTACAATGGTATTTTGTAATATCCCCACGGTAGCGTGTTGGTGGTTTCAGGTACGATATACCGCTTATCATCATACGGACATAGAGCAATTTTTGTTTCGCGGATTGTATATGCTTCGTGTAATTTTGATCTAATACAAGATTGTTTACGCGTCATTTCAATTTCTTCGTTCAAACACCACGTATAATCATATTATCATTCTTGCGATGATGTTACTCTTGATACCTTTAACTTTTTTCATTTTTACTATCGATACGCAGTGCATACATTTTTGCTCTAACAAGGGGAGGGCGCGACCTTGGAGTCACCGAATTTAAAAAGGTTTTTATACATTGTAGTACTCTACTAGAAGAATACTTGAGCAAAGCGATAGAGCACAACGCTCAGCCATTTTTAAGAAAAATTTATTTAAAAAATATAGAGTTTCATATATTCGGCTCCGTCGGACCGATTATCGAGAAGTCGGCGTAGTTCGAGTGTTAAGCACATGGCTATCACACAGCAGACTCGGGTTCAGTTCCTATCTCTCGCAATTTTTTCCCATTTTTTTTTATAAAATCAAGCAATGAATATTTATTTCTATAAATATATTTCTATAAATATAATATTTATTTTTATAAAATAATGTTAATTTAACTAACAATTTTGTTTTTTTTTTAATTTGCATGTTTCAAAGGCAATTTTTTTTTAATTTACTCCGAAAGTGGGCATAATTTTTATTCTATTTCCAAACTTATTTTATACATTCTCGATATAAAATGAAGCAAATAAAACGCCATTTTAACATAGTTATAATTTAATACAAAAAATATTTTATTTATCATAATTTTGTTTGGTGTGAATTTTTTCTTATTGTTAACTATACCGCTCCGACCATAATATTTTTGTGCCTGATTTGATCATAACTGCAAACTGTTTCTGGTCCCTTTCCAGACTACTCCCCTAACGTTTATTTCTATACAAATTCTATTTGAGATCCTTTGAAATCCTCTCTGAACCAGTCCGGTCTTTTACGAAACCAGTGATCCACCAGTCTAATGTGAGCTAGTGACATGTCGATTGAAAAAACAAAATTGTTAGTTAAATTAACTTTGTTTTATAGAAATAAATATTCGTTGCTTGATTTTATAAAAAAAAAATGAGAAAAAAATTGCGAGAGATAGGAATTGAAAACCCGGGTCTACTGCATGATAGCCATACGTTTAACACCCGAGCTACGCCGACTTCTCGATAATCGGTTCGACGGAGCAGAATATATGGAACACTATATTTTTTATATAAATTTTTCTTAAAAATGGTTGAGCGTTGTGCCCTATCGCTTTGCTCAAGTATTCTTTTAGTAGAATACTACAATGTATAAAAACCTTTTTAAATTCGGTGATCTCAAGGTCGCGCCTTCCCCTTGTAAGATATACGTGTTTAGCGTGTATCTTGGTAAGAAGGTAAGTAGGTACGCCCTTCCGCAGACTCAGAATTTAAAGAGTCTAGACGTAACAATATAATGTAGTATAATGAATGTATTAGAAAAAATTATATTTGATTATTGCATAACTTTATTTAATTTATATATTTTTAATTTAATTATGAGGGGCAATTAAATATAAACTGAACTTTTTTCAATATATACTGATGCTCCCAGCTTGTACAATTCGTGCACAAGTTATCAAAAAATGTATTCTTTGCAGTTAAAATTATTGCAATCTTTGTTTTTTTCTCTTCTCTTGTCTCTAATATATACAGGGTATCCTATATCTGAAGTCAATCGCATTACCCATCGTGTGCAGAAAGAGCAGATTAAGTTGAATAAAAAAATCCTTTACGATTTTGCAATTTTTGTAATAATTATTGAGAAATTAATTAAAAAATATTGACCAATTCGCATAAGTATAAGCGTGCAGCGAGAAAGGATAGCCCAGAGACAATTCAAAAGTTCGCTAGGCGTGAAAAAATTTTGGGAAAAGCACTCTACAAATGGATGCTTAGTCTGTTAAAATAGATATTTTTGATATTTTTATGAAAATTGTATCTTTTATCATTATCAAATCATATTCAATAAATATTTTTAAATTGTTTTAATTTATTGTCAGAGTATCTAACAATTAAAGATAAAGATAAAACGCATGTATATAATACAAATAGATCAATTCAAATTAAACAAAAAAGTCGTTTTATCTAAAATCCCTAATACACAACTATAATATATTTAAATAATTGTATATTATTAATTATTATAAAAATACATTATCTTTCTTATAAAAGACTACCTTTTCATTACATTACCTAAATTTAAAAAGTTTAATTTTAAATGTGCAATTAAAAAATTAATTTTGTAAAAAACATAATTTTACATAATTAACTTTTAACATTTTAATTTAATTTTAACGGAGTTAATTTTAACCAAGTTAGTTTTTATTTATGTAACTTTTAATGTTTTTTTAATTAATTTTTGGACATAACTTCAACTTATAAGTTTGTTAAAAAAAAAGTTAACTTATTTTGTTTCTATTAATCCTATTTGTAATAAAAAATAAATAAAAGAACAATTTATGAAACGTTATTACGAGATATGTTGTCCGATGTAAATAAAAAAATGTTTAACTTAAAAAGCGAATCCGTGTTTATATGACTTTTTTCATCATTAGTAAGTAAAATATGCTTTTAAAGTTTGTTTATCTTTCTGAAACACTTTATATGCAATGTAATTAGTCTTGTATGCAGTTATTACAGTAAATGAATTATATGTATGTGTTATGCATATGTCATTCACTTATGATTGATTAATTTCTTAAGTTTAAAGCTTACTATGTCTATTTATGATATAGATAACATGCGATTACGTAATAGGCAATGAACTTGATAATCTCTGAAAAATTTCTCCTTTCTTCTTTATTCATATGAAAAGGGGATTTTGATTAAATGAAATGTTGATTAGATGAAATGTTTGTTATTATCAAAATTGAATCAATGAAATAAACAAGACTTTTAATTTCTTTGTAAAATCTTTTAATTTTAATGTATCTTTTAATTTATTAACTTTAGTATGCAGTTATTAGATTCTTTAAGTGAATAGCGTCCAAATATTGTCCAAACACTTCTTATTTTTCACGAATCTTTTTTTTATGTCTGCAAACTATTACTAAAAATATAATATAATATAACAAAAAGTATTCTGATTCATTTCTAAAATTAACTCTAAAATAAACTTATCTGAAAGAATCTTGAATTTATTTATATAAATTATTTTTTACTATTGTAAGACATTAAACTGTCAAGTTGTACGAACTGTCAAAATAGCAATCACCGACAAAATACTATTAAAGACAGCTGTAAACAAGTTTTTGTGACCATCAAATGAGCCTGAAGGTAATTAACGGATATTGACATTACTGTTTTGACTTCATCAAAAATAATTACACGAATTATTTAATTTATACGGTTATTTTAGTTAGTGTTATTAGTTAATAACACTAACTATTATTGTTTTATTATCGAAAATACTTACAAGATATCATTAAATTTCGCTAGTCTTATGAGATTTAGAATATTATTGAAAAAAAACTCGCTATAAGAACTACTGTAGATGAGTATATATATATATATGTATATATGTGTACATATACATATACATATACATATACATATACATATACATATACATATACATATACATATACATATACATACATATATATATATATATACATATACATATACATATACATATATATATATATATACATATATATACATATATATATATATATATATGTATATAAATGTATATGTATATATTTATATTTGTATTATAGTTGTATTGTATATATATATATAATATATATATATATATCCTTTATTTACTTATTAGCTATAT
>JBCEZY010210870.1:0-12887 GCA_039654445.1 Cataglyphis savignyi
TATATAATTTTAAATATTTATTTTAATAAAATTAAAATATCAATTTAGTTTATTTATAAATAATTTTATAATAAAATAATTTTATATTATATTTAAAAAATTAATTAATTATAATTATAATAATTATTATAAGTATTATAAGTATTATAAATATTATAAGTATTATAAGTATTATAAGTATTATTAGTGTTATTTACTTTTATGCTTCATCCTTTGTTGCACAAAGAGTTTCACTTTTGGAAAACATCCTTTGTTTAATGTAGAGTTTCACTTTTACGATGAACCCTCCGATTTCACTTCTATGACTCACTCCTTACCTAATACCGAGTCCCTTTTTTTATGAAGAGTTTCTCTTTTCTGACGCATCCCGAGTTTCACTTTTACGACTCACTCTTTTTTTGCCTGCATCTTGATTTCCTTTTTTGACTCATCCTGCCTACAACGGACAGCTTAGTTTCTCGGGAACTTCTTCTGTTCGTGCTTAATATTTATTTAAATGCACCATCTTCGTTGATTCTTCTCCCTCCCCCCCCCCTCTTTTTTACTGCTTATCCGTCATGAATAATCTTGATCGCAGGTATTCCCGGGAAGAACCACGCGGTTCGTTTGACCTGAAATTCGCGATCGTGTCCCGCGAAAATTTTCGAGCTGCAATCCTCTTTTAGCAGCCGGAATTCGGCGTAACAGAGTAAGTGATACATATCCTGAAATCATTTCTCTACTCTCAACTGTCTGGTTAATCGTTTTTATTAATATACATCTCTATTTGGCTCTATACAACCACACACACACGTACACATTTACATCTGATATACGGTACCAGAAATGCGGATCGCCGCACACTGTTATTGCAAATCAGAATAAAATACAAGATACTGCTGTGCAGACCGCCACACGCCGTGTCCTCTGATATTACACGCCATTCTGAAAAAA
This sequence comes from Cataglyphis savignyi, assembly GCA_039654445.1. Taxonomy (NCBI): domain Eukaryota; kingdom Metazoa; phylum Arthropoda; class Insecta; order Hymenoptera; family Formicidae; genus Cataglyphis; species Cataglyphis savignyi. The sequence goes on from JBCEZY010210870.1 coordinate 934, forward strand.
GCCAATAATTATTTTAATAACTTATCAAATGCCTAAAACCAGACAAGGTGGAGTAAAGAATCGCGAGTGCAAACTTCTCCGCGAATTAAAGCTACAACCCGCGAATTCTATTCACGATACATCGGAGTTGAATCTTATTGTGATCCAGAGTACGAAAAGTTGTTTATAAATCACATGACTCTCACGATCGCGCAACGCGCCAAGTGCATAACTATTATCGAATAGTCAGCCAAGCTGATCCCGATAACCATAGAGCATCCAACAATTCCATTCCTCGAAATTGACGACAAGGACCCAAGGAAGGCCGGGCATTAGTAAGCCAAAGCAGAAACTCCGCTTCCTCCGTGCAACATCTCGACATTGAAATATCGATGTATAGCCGAGCATCAAAAAGTAGAAAATTACACTTATGCGCCCTTTAATATTGCCGGACCTCTAATTTATATTCGAATTAGAGGAGAAACAACCGCGAGCTTTCCTCTTATATTTTTGCCTCAGGGCATCCGGACGATGTATTAATTAGAGCGGCCCTTTGCCAAGATTGTTTCCACGATCTGCCTCGAAACAAACTTCGCGAATGGCTCGTGAAAGATTTCCATCGCGTTGAGATCGGTTACGATTTCCCAAGCTGTGCCGGGTGTTCTAAATGTCACGATAGGTTGAGTTACGCTAGATCGGGTTCCGCATGCCATCACTGTACAAATAAATTCATCGATTTCGAAAATAACCGTGATAACATAGAGTGGTTAATTAATAAAAACAGGGAAGAAAAAATCGTTGGCAATTGAGGAATCAGACTTCCGACGAAGATATCCTGAGTGATGAGGATTGGACGCCAAAGAAGATGCCCAAGAAAACGGCAAAGAAAGCAAAAATAGCCCGTTCGAAATGTACATAAATGTATATATACATATATATATATATATATATATATATATATATATATATTTATTTATCCACTTAGATATAGGCGATATTTATAAGATATTTATATTTGAAGAATAAAATAAAAACAAACAAAAATAAATTTTAGATATCTTACTTATATTTTTGATATATTGTTTTAGACTTAGAATGCTTATTTATATATATTTATGCGGTTAGTGCGTAAAAAACTGTAGTAACTGTAATAAATCACGCGAAACGCGAAAAGCGGGAATTATTATCGCGGAAAACGCGAAGTGCGCAATAATAAAACTACAACATATATTGTTACGCGTAGAATTGCGGAATTAACTGAACTATGTTTCCATTGTAAACTGATTGACATTTATTGTGAGAAATATACTGAGACTTATTGTTATTGTTAACAAAACAATAGAGTGTTGTTTATTAGCGAGAATCTCATTTTCTCATAATAGCGGAAAATTCAGAGACCGATCCTATCCAGCGGTGACCTGAAAATAAAAGACAAACGATTGATTAACGAGAAACAATAGTATCTTTGTGAGTTGTTTATTCCGCGTTGTCCAATGGCGAGCTTTAGAATCCCGGTGGAGTGTCCTGAGCATCCTGATGACGGAAGCGGAATCCAGCGACGACCTGAAACAAAAGAAATATATAATTATAGTAGCTGTAGGCGGAAATTGGCAGATACGCAGCGAAGTGAGATGATTGCGCCATTCTCAACGGACATTGATACGTCGGTACCCCATCTTGGTGTGACTTGTTGACGCGTCGGTAACCCATTCTGGTACGACTTTATCAACAGATCCTTGTCTGTGGAAGGTAAAACAGACTGGCGACGTAATTAAGGTAAGAAATCCTAAAGAATCTGTAATTATAATATATTCTCGTCATTCGATTACAACTTAACCGAGAACAGGATAGGCCATGACGCTGACGGAATACGCCACGTTTCTCCCAGAAAATTTCACACATCTGTCCGCCGCTTATCGAAAAATCTCGGATGATCTAGCGTTATTCGCAAATGACAGAATCTATCTCGCGGAATATTCTAGTTTTAAGTTAAAACTGAGTTGGCCGAAACTCCTTCACAGCATGGGATTTCCTCGAAACACTAAAATCAACGCCGCGAAAAACAAGCACTCGGGATAAATCTACGCTATCTACGATGACGAAGTAGCGGAAATCGACAATGCCGCATGGCGGTTAAACATGCTTCGTTATAAGATGTATTTCCTGGAATACCATCCATGATAACGTCGACCTTCAGACACATCAACGGCAATATATACTTTTTCGCTAAATGTCAATTCTACGCGTTCAACGAATTCACGAGCATCGTAACTTCAGCGGGTTCTTTCGATCTGCGCGTTCTCTTGTCGAATGCCCCATTACGGACGAGTTATTACAGCAATTGCGGAATCTTCTCAGTCGCCTTGACAACGCGAGTACCAATGAGGACAACAAAAGCAATTCTCCATAATTTTTTTTTTTAAATAAAATACAAAAAAAGCGAAGAAGGGACGATTTTCACTTGAGTATATAAAGACTATCCTGTTGGTTAAGCGTTTCATTATCAACGACAAACACCGAAGCTTGCGATTTCCACGCGAGTATATAAAGACCGTCCTGCTGCTTACGCGTTTCATTATCAACGACGAACATCGAAAATCGCGAATGAAACAGTAAATAACGATGTATGCAACCATGGGATTGCTGTAACAGAAGCACTTTTTCGAGGATCGATTGAGGCTTCCCGAGTGAAATCGCAAGGATAATGCGGGATACTTCAAGAGAACTCGAACAGATAATAGGTAAAGATATTAAAAAGCTTCCTTCGAATTAATATGTTTTTATTATCTTCATTTTTTTCTCTAATTATTCGCATCTTTCAAACAAGATCGCAACCAAACGTCGAGACGCGTCGCCAGCGATCGTGCGACCGATCAGAATCATGAGAAGACGCTATTTATTAACGAAAACTGGATACAAACTTCTAGAAATCAGCATTAACGTCAGCCAACCTTTCTTTTTGGAGATAATCATGGCAAGGGAATCTCTTTAACGCCGGATATATGGAAGGAATTGCTCCATTTACGATCCACGTTTGTGTCGTACTCTCCGACGAGCGCGACAAGACGCGCTTTTCGGCATCGATATATTGAGCAATTAATGTTTCGATTTGGCATACTAAACAATCGGCGAATTCTCCGACTCGAAATGGTTCGCTTAACTGTATAAAAAAACACCATTAATCCTATACGCATTACATTTGGAACATTGTGTCTATCGCATCGTTACGTCCTTGAACAATTGTACTATCTACACTGATAACAAACTGACTCGTTTTCTCGATATTGCGCCCGCAACGAATTGATCGACTGCGAGCTGGAAGCTCTGTTTTTCAGAGATCCGTGACACGCTTACGCCGTGCCACGATACCTTTGTATTATTCATATATCGTAATTGAACCACGTTACGATTAACTACGGTCCCGATTGATCACGTTACAATTGATCACGATCCCGATTGAGCACGCTCCCAATTGAACACGCTCCCGATTGACCATGCTCCCGATTGATCGCGGTCCCGATTGACCGCTGTCCTGATTGGCCACGGTCCCGATTGACCACGATTTTGATTGACCACGGTCTCGATTAACCACGGTCCTGATTTACCACGGATCGTGCATGGACGGGAAACATGTGTCTCGGTTCTCTTAGTCGGCCGCGCAAGTCTCCACTGCTGAGCGAGTGATTCCGTACGCGACCTCAAGCCCCAACCACCCAGTCGCTTCAGCCAAGTTTCTACCAGGAGTTTCCCGGTGAGATAGCATGCGGCAGGCTTCGACAAGGTAGAAACCCGTCAAAAGGGGGGGGGGGAAATGTCCAAAAGTTATCCAATTTAAATATCAGCGTAGCAACAGAAAGTCCGTTTACAGTTAATATATGATCTTGAAACCAAATATTTAAATTATTTTTCAAATTAGGAAATTCTTTTGCACTTAATATCCTAATATGCTATTTTCCTGAATAATAAAAAGGTTAATAACGAGTAGCACCCGTTTGATCACATTAATATTGACCACGGTCTCATTTGACCACGTTGCAAATAGCCACGTTGATATTAACCACGTTTCAATTAAACACGATCCCGATTGACAACGGTCCCGATTGACCACGTTACAATCGACGTTAATTTTGACCATAGTCCCGATTGACCAAGTTGATATTGACCACGATCTCGATATTGATTTGCGCAATGAAAAGAAATGTACGCAAAAAAAATATGCGCAAAAGATATGTGCGCAAAATAAACGTATAAACAAACTATAAAGGCCATTGCACGTAAAAAATTTTAGTCGTAATTATAATGCCGTAAGAAAATTGACCAATCACAATCAAACATTCTAAAACATAATAAGAATGTTTGAACTGTGATTGATTGATTTACTTACGGTTTTACGATTATGACTAAGATTTTTTAACGTACAATGGTCTTAAGAAACATTTATTAACCAAATGAAATTAATAATAAATGAAAATAAATTTCAAAATTATACATTTATACATGAGTTTGTATGTATTTTAAATTATACAAAAATATGTGTTGTGTCCAAAAGCAACGGTGTCCAATTGAACAGTGCGCAAATAAAATGTGTCCAAATGAACTGTGCAAATATAATGTGTTCAATCGAACGGTGCGCAACTTTATGTGTCTAATAACACAGTGTGCAATTGCTACGTGTCCAATTGTACTGTGTACAAATGAAGGCTTCTCGTACGGAAAGCCTTGGCCAACCGCAATGCTCACGAAGCTCTGATAGATTGGATCTAAAGCAGACTGAGCAGAATCGTGACAATAAACTATAATGACAGTGTAGATTGGCCAGAGGTTGCTCGCAAGGTGGAGTTCTCTCTCGACTTCTGTGGTGCCTTGTAATAGACAAGCTCCTGATAAGCCTACAAACAGCAGATTTTCTCAGATACTTTCGGATACGTGGATGATGTAGTCAAAGGAAATTTTCAAAGGAAATTTTCATTATAGTTAAAGGAAACTTTCTTCCAATTTTTAAGTATGGAAATAGCATATAAGCACTTAAGATTATACAGAAATGGAAGTAGCACTTATGATTATACAAGACTGGTGTCTAGTTAGAGGTCTGATTATTAATCCCTCCAAGATCGCGGCTATGATCTTCATCAAGAAATATAAAGCCAAATCCATTAGTTGCATAAGTCTATGGGGCAAAGACCTTTCCCCATATTCCTACAGTAAAATATCTAGAAATATAGCTAGGAATGACACCAACCTCAGTTGGAAAATCCACCTTGAGTCAAAAAGGAATAACTTCTACGCATTCTTATGAGCGTGAAGAGCAATAGGGAAGAGACGAATCAAACCCATCGTCGCTCTATGGATCAAAGTCATTTTACTGTCACGTCTAATTTACGCCGTGGTAGTCTAGTGACCTAGAGTGAAAAAGATAGAAGCTAAGAATCTGCTCAAAGATTTACAGGGAAGTTACCTAAGAAGTGCTGCAGGAGCTATGAGAACAATATCAACGGCCGCATTACAAGTGGCACTGGACTGTCCTCCCCCAGAACACTTCGTAACTAACACCGCTAAACTCACAGCATATAGACTATCCTGCTTAGAGAAATGGAAAAACACCGGGTTGAGACACATGGCACCGGAGTTCCTACGCAATCCCCTGTTCACATTTAAACAGATTAGAATTCCTAGAAAGTATCAGCTGCATAAGGCTTTTAAAGCTCACATATCAGCTAGGGAAACTGGAAGAAACTGGGCTTTCCGGACTGCCTGGGTTCAGACATAGATGGCTCAGGAAAAAACGGCCACTTCGGTGCAGGATTCTGTGGAAAATGGATTACAAAGTCAGCATTTCATTGGGAGAGCAAGCTACAGTCTTCCAAGCTGAGATTTTCCAATCTCTGAGTGCGCAAAACTTCAAATTCTCTAGGAATCAAAAACAAGAAAATTTGAATTTGCTCAGGGTAGCCATTGAAACTCTTATGAAGATCAGCTCGGAATCGTCCGCTGTCTAGGTATGCAAGCGCTAACATAATTTAACGAGCTAAACAAAATTACTCTATTATAGATTTCCGGATATCAGGGAATACAAGGCAATGAGGTGTATGACAGTCTAAAAAAGCTGGACACCCTTGAAAGCCCGATCGACCAGATAGTCCCTGTCCCTTTTACCATAGGAAAAAAATACATCAGGGAAGACCTGTAACGGCAACAACTGATCTCTTAGAAGAAGGAATGGGACTGCCGCCAGGCGAAACTCCTGATGTACCAACCACTAGTTAACCAAAAAACTCCTAACTATGAAATAAAATGAGAACCTGTATTGGACTCCTTATAGGCCACGTGACCTTTCGGGTTCACCTATACAACTTCGAGATAGCTGAGCAAGCAAATTGCCGGTTTTGTGAGGAAAAAAGGAAGGACAGCATACACATTCTGTGTCACTGCCCTGCCCTAAAAAGATACAAATCCTGGGGCAAAATGTTTCTACATCCCAACAACCTAAATGAGGTAAGGGTAGATGGCCTGTATAGCCCGGCGAGAAACGCTGAGTTTGGTCTTCTCAACCAATCTTAATCACCCAGCGGGATATCACAAAATAACTTTTAGATCTTTTTAGGTGACCTTAGGAGCTTTACTAGTCCCACTCGCTTTTCATACTACTACTACTACTTTCGATATTTGATTCGCATTCAAGAGGATCAAAGGGAAGACTAGCAGAAAACGGTACAGCATGTTTGATTCGATTTCCGGCGTTATCAATGTTTAATATTTTAAAAAGTATGTTACCAAAATCTTTAAATAATATTTTCAGTAATCAATATACTATAACTGCTGTTCATTCTTATATGTATTCTAATGAACGAAATTAAATAAACAATAATAGCATCGAGAATGTTGCTGAATTAAATCCAAATAATGAAAACAGCAATAATGATAATATTGTTATTACATCTTCAGTTTTACGGTTAGTTTATGAAATTATATTTGACGTTCAACCTATTATTGAAAATGGAGATCCTATATATCCTATACAGATGCATACTATAAGCTGAAGAATTAGCTTGGTACTTTCTTTTCCCAAAAGAACAATATGAACGTCAAGAACCATCACGATTATATCCTATAACGCTATGAGATTATAGTCAAGCACGTATTATGTGTTAGGATCCCAGATTTCAACAATATGATTATTTATTTTATTCGTTATCGAATATTATCGACAAAATGTTAGTGTCTGCCTTAGAATGAGACAAGGAAATGCTATTCTTGAAGGCCTTGTACAAATTTGCATATTAATATGAGAACTTTGCGTGGTTCTAATGCATTGTCATAAGTCAAAATTCCATATCATAATAACGACCTAAAAAAGTCAAAAGAGCACAGCGTAAAATCAGCATTTCATAAGCTAAATGTGCGCGCTCTCAAAACTGCGATTAAAAGCAAGACATGCATTTTGTTGCAAAATTAAATTAAGATACCGCGACCATATACCAAAAGATCACTTACTTTCAGACCATAAAAAGGGAAGCACCGAATATCTCGAAGCCGTAATCCGAATCTAAATAGTGACACGTATACACAAAGTGAATAAATCCGCAAAATGCCGAAATTATACGTCTGAAACATTATCCAGCCGATCTGTAATAACAAGTGAGCTATTCAAGTACATCTTTGCAAGATGGTACAAAAATGAAACGGCATACACATTCTGCAGGATTGAAAACACGATATTATATTCAACTGATAATCGCGAAGCATACTTTTATAGTTAATTAATAGCTCACATTCTTTTCAGAAATGAAGAAGAATTACTTCAAATATATGAATCAGCAGAACAGGCATTTAATGTAAAATGTTATCTATTACGATCTCTACGTAGAAGATAGTGTTCGGAGCGACGCGAGACGTTGAGCGCGACGATAGATGGACACTTATAAGGGAGATACGGGAGCACACGGAAAAATAAAGTCACTCACGTATAGTTACAATTATAAACACCTTTAATTATAATAAATAATTTGATACAAACTATTCACAAAATTAATCCGTTGAGCAAAGAGTAATCCGAAAAGAAAAGCGGTCATGTTATGAGAAAATGTACAGAGAAAAAAGCGATCGTCGTAATCGGTTTAACAAGATAGAAAGCGGTCTTATAATGCGGTGAATCAAATTACGGTGTAACTATACGGTAATTTGGTATACTACGGTATAGTGCGTGAAATAGCGAGTGCGCTCGCTCCTCGAAAGTAGGCCCTTTTATAATTGATTTTTTTTGCTCGCTGCCAATAATTTCAATTTGTATAAAATCTGACAGGGCGCCGAACTTTATAGGCTGCTACGTGAAGTGCTGGCGCAAAGCAAATATTAGCGCGCATGATTGGCCAGTGGCCCTTACGTCATTGCATCGCGCATTCCGTTTGCCTTATCATGCGACTAACCGTCGAAGTTCTTTACGCGGTTTGCGACATGGGCTTTGTTTGCGGCAGAAAAAATTCACATATAATAATATTTGTTACGATTTGCCTATTTTGACTTTGAAGAAATAAATAATACGATATGTTAATTGTATATGAAATAAAATTATAATAAATCTAAACCCATGTCGCAAATTTCCCTTAAAAATTAAATGAATCGTTCAATGCATATGTTTAAGCGTGATCTCGAACAGATAGAATATTGAGTAATTTCAATTTGTACTACAAGAATTACAAGAAGGGAAAACAAAATTACAATTATGGGAAATACAAAAAGTTATAATTCAAATTGTTGCACTTGATGACGACAAATGCACAACCTACGGTAAGAAATGAAGATCGTAGAACACATTGTATAATGAAAGAATAGGATGATAATAATATTGATTTTGATTTACACGATAAACTTAATGAAACAGATCACGTTATATCTGCTGAAGAATTCGAATAAAATGTTAAAAACATGAATATAGAACAATCTCATTTATTTCATACAATTACTAATCATATTAAATAAGATTCAAAGTCATATTGAATTTTTACGATTGTTTATTACAGGAGGAGCAGGATATGGAAAAACGTTTCTTTAAGAGTGATAGCACAATAGGATTAAACGATATTATACTCCTATAGATTGCTTATTAAAATCGACATTCGTCAAAGTGACTGCTTTTACTGGTGTCGCAGCAAAATTAATTAATGGGCATATCTTACACAGTGCGTTCTTTTTGGCAATAGAAAAGGAAAACCTACGGTGTATATACAGTTAACAGTACAATGTTTCGAAGATGCAAGACGTAAATGATGGCATATTAAGTGGTTAATTATCGATGAAATATTGAATATTTCGTATGAAATATTAAGATCAATTCATCTTCGTTTTCAAGAATTTAAAAATAATAATGAATTATTTAATGGTGTTAATATATACTATTGCTATTTGAAGATATACAATTACCACCTGTATTATGCCAGTGTAAAAAGAAGTTGATGCTTTAAACAACCTGTGTATTTTCAAAGAGAGCCACATTTATGGCGATACTTTGATTTGGATGAATTGAAGACTAATATGCATCAACAAAATGATGAAGAATTATTGATTTGTTGAATAATTTGGGAGTTGGACAAATTAACGTTGCAATACAAAATATTGCAGACTTGCTATTAAATAGAATATATATTCTTTGAATTAATGAATTTACTGATGGTGAAGCTATTAGTATATTTCCTACTACAATTAGTTAATTCTTATAATAATAAAATGATTTAAGAGTTGGTAAAGAAACAAAGAACATATTATTAGCGCACGAGATAAATGATAAAATAAATTTACACGAGAAAAAAGTTTACGCGCTGAATTAAAATTAATCATATTTTTACATGAGCATATTTGCCATTTTTATTAATGAAACATTTACCAAAATTAATTTTCTCAATATGTCCAGATTCAAATATTGCTAAAAAAATATTTGTGGAAGAACAAAAGCAACGGTTATAACAAATGAATGTTTAGCTATAGAACAGCTAAGACTTTTACAAGAACTTCTTTAAGAAGAAAAGTGTTTCTATTCTATAATTATAGATGAAACAACAGATACTTCAATAAAAAAATGTTTAGCAGTACAAGTTTTGTTTATAAAAACAAAGTAAGAGATAAATCAAGCGATGCGATAGCGTCGCGATGCCAAATTCATAAAAAAAAACGCCAATTATAAAAGAAATCTGTCTGGCTTGTCAAGAGTTTTGCCTATGTACAAAGACCGCGGCGCTCCCAAGTAGCTTATCCGGAGTTTTATGTCTATAATATTTTCGATTAAATTATCTCAGGAATTAGAGCCGTAATCAAAAATTGAACTGCACTTTTATCATATAATGTGAATGCAAGCTTTCAATTGCGATCAGTTTGAATAAGATTGGTGCTGTCAATCCTGAGAAATGATATTAGTATATATAATGATATTAGTATAGCAAACGTGAGACTTTTTTCCCGGATAAGTTTCAGACTCACGTACGTATGCTCGCACGCACACACGCAAAGCGATTTTGTCCATCAAAGAGCATTCACACTATTTACGTTTCATTATTTTTTTGTGTTCTTTTATATATGATAAATGAGAGAGAGAGAAAGAGAGGGAGAGAGAGAGCAGGAGAGAAAGATAGCGGGAAAGAGAGAAAGAGAGAGAGAAAGAAAGAGGAAAAGAGAGAGGGAGAGAGAGAGAGAGAGAAAGCGGGATAGGGAGCGAGGAAGAGATGGAGAGAGGGAAGGAGAGAGAGAGAGAGAGAGGGGGGGGAGAGAGTATCTGTACATGTATACCCCACTACGCCGCATTGACATACCGCAAAATATATAAACAAAGTCATACTTCACTATGCGGCGTATACAGCGCTATTGTTTTGTGTTTAAAATTTTTCTAATTTGTAAAGTATGTCTTACAAGATATAATTTGAAAGACAATTTTTCGTAAACTCTAAGTCGAATAAAACACTTATATCAAATCAAAGTATATAAATTTGACGGTCTCAGATTGGATTAAAATATACTACTAAAAAAAATAAGGAACACTTTTTATACTCTAAAAATTGAGCTATTTTCAAATCGTTGAAATTCGAAAAATTATTGTAGACAAAATTAGAAAAGCATTTTAAAGTTTGAAATTTCAACTTTAACGCGCTATCAATAGTTTAAAAAAATTTTTTTATCTTTCATGTTCTGTACTTTAAAAAAGAATACATTTTGTTCCTTAAAATTACGTATTTGCAAAATTTTGCAAAAAAAGATTTTTTTTTTAATTTATCTCATGTTTCATAAACTACAACATTTCGATTTTGGCCCCAAAATGTTTTTTTAAAAATTTTTCTTTTTTTTAATAAGTTACATGATTTTAAAACTAAACTGTATTTGTTAGAAATAATGTCGATACTCCGCCAAAAATCATCGTAGACAAAAAATTAAGAAAGCATTTTATAAAGCTTGAAATTTTAACTTTAACACTATTGGTGATTTTTAAAAAATTTTTATCATTTTTTTATTTTAAAAAAATACAGATTTCAAACTCGTGTAACAGTGTCAAAAAAAATCGTAGAAAAATTTAAATAAAACATTTTGTAGGCAAAATGTTCGAAAGTTTTTTTATCGAGTTGCAGAGAGTCAAAAATATGTAATTTTAAAAAACAAAACAATGTGTTCTTTTTTAAAATACAAAACAAACAAGATAAAAAATATTAAAAATTACTAATAGTGCATTAAATTTAATTAAAATTGCAAGCTTTAAAATGGTTTAAAATTTTGTGTACAATGATTTTTTATCGAGTTTCAACTTTGTTTGAAAATAGTTCAATTTATAGATATGAAAAATGGTTCCTATTTTTTTTAGTAGAGTATATGGATCCAGACTTATTCGTACAATATTTCACTATATATGAAAATTATTGATATGTTATATAATAAATGTATTATTATATTAAATATTTGTATTTTATACAAAATTTTATAAAGTTTTGTATAAAAACGTCAAA
>JBCEZY010211082.1:0-12827 GCA_039654445.1 Cataglyphis savignyi
GTCGCGCAAATCGACTTGCGAGACTCGCGAGTGCATCACCCGGTGTTCGTCTCTGCTCGCGCCTGACCTTGGTCCACGGTACGTTCGCTCGCGCGTCCACCGCAATCTCAATCGCGCACAACTATATAAAATTATATAAGATGATATAAAATAAACAATCACATGTACACATTCTAATAACTATATATATTCTGAAAATTTTAATAAAAAAAAGATAATATAAAACAAAAAACAAAATTTAAAATTTAAACATAAATCAAAAATTAAAAATTTATATAAATAATTAGAAATTAATGGCAGGGGAGAAAGAGAGAAAGAGAGAGAGAGAGAGAAGGAGGGTAGGAGAGAGAGAGAGAGAGTTATATATATATATATATTAAAATTTATAATTTTTATTAGTAATTTTGCACAACGTCATTAATTCTTCTTTCACAAAATCATTACTAAGGCAGAATTCATAATACATATTGATAATAAATCTATATAATTGATTAATTAAAGATGCAGCGCCGTTGTACTACAGAAATCAAGCTAGTAATAGCACGAACCTCTGATGCATTCTTGTGTCAAAAGGTGAAAACGTTTTTACAAGAAAGCATAACGACGTATCTTACATTGAATTTTCACAATTGAAACTTTAACAAATTATATCTCTATTTATAATGCGTATAAAGTAATAATAAAAACACTTTTATTATATTTAATTCCTATCTATCAATTAAGAGCTACAAAAAGTCAATCCGTTCAGCCGTTATAAAGAATTCGATAATCTAAAGTACTCATAATTAGCCAAACTGGTCGACTCGCGTATAAATAGAAGTGCCTCGCTACTCGCATGAACTTAACGCGAAACACTCTCGTGTCTCTTGAAAATAGGAGTGCCTCGTTGCTGGCATGAATTTGACGCGAAACACTACCGTGTCTTTTGATATGTTATATGCAATGTAGTTGATAATTTCTAGAAAATTCCTACATTTTAAATAAGAGTATATATGTTCGGATTAATTTACATCTCGTGGATCATTTTCATTTTTAAATTATTGTAGATAGAAAGTATATTTCTAAGATGGATATATTGTTTGTTGTTTGTAACTTATTTATATTTATAGTTAACATTTTATATAATTTTTAAAGTAATAATTAATAAACTTTACGAGTTAATTATTTCCTTAAAAATAACAAATATACTTTAAAATTAGATCTAATAATTCAAAAATTATCGAAAATTGTCTAACTAATTATTTATGAAAAAAAAATCTTTGTTATAATTCAAAAATTAATAAAAACTTAATTTTGTTGGAAAAGTACAAATTTCATATTTGCGCATGACATGTACATTCTTTTAAAAGAGATATATGCGTGATGTTACACAAAGTTTTTTCATTATTATTGTAATTACTATTTGTAAAATATTAAATTGTGATTTATCGCTTTAAAAAATTAAGAAACATTTTTAACATTTTAATTTCTTGTTATTATTTAATTTCTTGTTATATTTCTTGTTATTTCTTGTTATACAAAATAATATTTTTTATTTTACATGATAAGTGATTTTATTGTAAACAGTACATCCTCAGAATTATGCATATAAGCATATGAAATAATCAACTTCCAAAAGCATTATTCATCACAAGATACACTGTCAAACAAATAAATATATATACTTTGTCCAACAAGAAAATGACTACGATCTACGCATAGGCAGACAAAGTGAGGACAGTGTAGCACGCTACTCGGTACCGTATTTGTAAATTCCAAAAAAATTATCTTTTTAAAAAAAAGTTTTTAATGAAAAAGCGCCAAGTATACGCACTATGTGAAAAAATATTATACTTAAACAAAAATTTTTTTATTAAAATAATTATTTAAATTTTCTTCAAAAATAATAATATTGAAAAATTGTGCTAACTAAACCAAAATTTATGTTGTAAAATATTTTTATTTTATTATTTCCAATATTAAGAAAAATTATATTTAATAAATTGCATTATAATTAAAGTAGTAGTATAGTTAAAATAAAAGAGTTATTTTAAATAACTAAATGCACAATATACACACATCTAAGGCTTTTGGATATAATTATTGAAGGAAAATTTCTCATAAACTCTAATTCGTATAAGATAAACTTACATCAAAGCAAGGTATAAAAACTTGGCATGCCCGGGTCGCATTAAAATGTGTACATTTTATAAATATGTACATTATTTTGATTATTTTGATATAATATATGTGAATGATAATACATGTAGATAATATATAAATGTAAATGTAGTTATAAATTGGAATTTTAATAAACTCAAAAATTATATTTTTTTGACACATGCTTTTTGTATAAAATCTCAAAATTTTTCTGTGGGTTGAGCACCTATCGCGCGTCTCCAGGCGGCGAATAGGAGGACGCCCAGGAGACCTCTGGGTTTCTGACCAACTGAGTAGGCTCGTGGGTAGTGATAGCTATAACTGGTTCCGTGGGCGTAAAACTCTATCGGGGGCTGCGAAGGCTATTGCCGTGGATCGACTCCCCAAGCCAAGCTGGAAGCCATCGTGGTGAGGACTGGCACTGAGGGTACAGTGTCGTGAACGATACCTCCAGGATACCGGGCGAAACCTCAGAGTATCTAGCCTAACCCGGGCATGCGGGCTCTGCCCGGGCAGACTTCCGTTTCCTAGCTTCTCGTGGAATCAAGTATGAATATTTCATATTTAAAAATCAATCGGTTCTTGAGGAGACTGAAAGTGAGAGCTCGCAAGAATTCCCATTCTCAGGGGTAACGGCCTTGGCTCCCGAACGGGGTCTTCAAGGCCCGGAAAGAAACGGAGCCGCTGTCGGTGAAACAGCGGCTTCTTGCAAGAGGAACTGCTGCGGAGCCGAGAAAAGGAGTGCCAAGAGCGACAGGGAGCTGGCCTTAGCAGGGTCAGATCCCTCTTCCTCAGGGGCGAGTGGAAAACGGGCCCACCGGCAAAAGGGGCCGGACAGGCTCTGGAGACACCCACTCTTCGGTGCAAAAAGTAACTAAGAGGCCTAGAGCTCAAATAACTGGAGCCTATGTTTCTGCTGCCGACTCCCTGGCGAGGACGATTGTTCAGAAGAACTACTTAGGCGGTGACTCCGGAGCAGTTAATATTGTTACGGAGAGCGATGGTCGCGGAGATGGCGGCGATCCGAGAAGACCCCTTTCTTCGCTTCACTGCAGCGCTTCGCAATAATGCCGTCGTTATCAGGGGAGAGGATAAAATGGCGCTCAATTAGCTCTCTGAGCGATTTGGGCACATCTCTATCTGAAAGGATGCCGAGTTTCGGATGATGAACTTGGACGCGCTTCAAAGGCGGCACAGGATGGCTGTTTGAGTTTCGGGTGCCTGCGGCAGCGATCCTAAGGCTGCTGGAGAGACAGAATCTGGGTATCTTCACGGCCAGATTTTTGAGAATGTTGGGGATTCTTTTGAAAAGAGGAATCTCATTCTCGATATCTTGAAGTTCAGCGTCCTCAAATTGAAGACGCGGGACTTTAGGCTTAGCTATGAGCTCGAGCAGATCATCGTGGGTCTGTTCGGAGCTCGTAGCGAGGCAACGGGGCAGAGGAAATTCCATCCAACGTCAGGTCCTCAATAAAGTAGAGCATGACGACTGTGGGATTTACCCAGATTAACTTGCACCACAGTAAGAGCGCCTCGGCTGTTCTGGCCAGGAGCATGGCTGTGGTGCATACATGTATCACTCTAATGCAGGAACCCTAGGTTTACAGGGGCTGCATTAGGAACATTGCGGCCTGTCGTAGATTCTTGAAGTCTCCCATAGAGCTCAATCCCAGGGCCGCAATTGCGGTCAAAAGATTGGAAGCGCACCTCATGCCGGAGTTCTGTTCCAGGGATGTTGCGGCAATCGTGGTGAATCTTCGCAGATCCAACACAGGAAGATAGTGGTGAACTCAGCGTACTTCCCGCATAAGGAGGGGGCTCACTTTCGTCAGAACCTGTAGTCAAGCTGATGGAGTACTACCAGGCCAAGGAGCTACCGCTGATTATGGGATGCGACGCTAATGCGCACTACATGGTTTGGGGTAACACCAATATCAACGATCGAGGCAGGAGGCTTCTGGAGTATGATGGCCACTGACCTGGAAATCCTGAACCGGGATAACGAGCCAACATTTCAGAAGGTACTTAGGTGTGAGATACTTGACCTTACCTTATGTTCTAGGAATTTGGTTCTGGAGATTGTCGGGTGGCAGGTCTCATCTAAACTCTTCCTCTCCGACTACAGGCATATTGACTTGAGACTCGCAAATATGAGATCTAAAGCAATCTTTAGAAGAAATCCGAGGACTGATTTGGACTTATTTCGAGAGGATCTCTCCACTGGTCTGTGTGGCTTCCCTAAGAGGCATGGGACCGGAGCCGAGGTGGAGCTATGCGTGGATCATCTACAAAGGGCTTTAATGGGCAGCTTGGAGAAGAACTGTCCAGTGAGAGCAGCTCCCTCTAAGAGGGAGGGTTTCTTGGTGGATACCGGAATTGCAGAGGCTCAGGGAGGAGGCTCAGGACTCGGCGTGGAATAGAACTAGGAATACGGATCGCCCACTCGACTGGGACGTCTAATGGAGGGCTCAGAAGACCTATAGCAACTCTGTAGTAGCCGCCAAGAGAGAGAGAGAGAGAGAGAGCTGGAGGAGATTCTGTGAGTCTATGAAAGAGATTCCCGAAGCCTCCAGACTCTGCAAAATTCTGACAAGAAACCCGGACTCAAACCTACAGTCGATACGTCTCCCCGGATGGGGCCGTTTCCGACGAACAATGTCTGGTTTATCTTTTGGGAACCAATTTTCCGGGCTTAAGGAGAGAAACTGATGTTGACTCTGACGCTTGGACCGTGGAGCTCAGATTAAAGGCACGCGGATGTGACTGGGAACTGGCGGCCAGCATTGTAAAACCCGAGAGGGTGAAGTGGGCCGTCAAAACTTTCAAACCATTTAAGTCCTCTGGATCGGATGGAATTTTTCCGGCGCTCCTACAAGAGAGGCTCGTGCAGATCAACGGGCCGCTCACGCGGACTCTGAGAGCTTGTTTTGCTTTGGGATACATTCCCAAGGCATGGTGGCTGGCGAGGGTATTCATACCCAAAGTCGACAGGACCTGCATCTCTGTCAAGAACTTCAGACCGATCAGCCTAATTTTTTTTGAAAACGTTGAAGAAGTTAGTTGAGTTCTATCTGAGAGATGTTGTTTTCGGGCGACATCTGCTGCATGGAAACATGCTTATAAAATGATCTTCTCTACCGAAACGGTACTCCACTCTCTGGTCTTCCAAATTGAGAGAGATCTCATTGAGGGAGGCTATGCGGTGAGGATCATTCTGGATATAGAGGGTGTCTTCAACAACGTCTTCAACTTCACCTCTCACGAGGTGTTGTTTGTAGGGAAGCAGCGCTGCACGGCAGCGTTCCAGACAAGCTGGTCCAATGGATAATATGCTCCGTCGGAGCGTTATAACGACGCTCGGCACTGTCAGTATCGGCGGCTGGATGGATCGAGGATACTTGCAAGGCGGAGTGCTCTCTCCACTTCTATAATGCTTACTAATCGATGGGTTACTCAGCAAGCTTCATGACAAGTGTTTCTTTGCGCAGGGATATGCGGATGATCTGGCAATCATTGTGCAAGAACCCTTCCTGAACACGCTCCTAGAGCTCGCTGCAAAGCGCTCTCGGAGTAGAGGAGTGGTGTGGCAGTTCTGGACTCTCAGTTAATTCCCGAAAAACGAAACTGCTCATATTCATTTGTAAATACAAGCTGGGCACTGTGGTGGGACCCATCTTGGGAGATATCAGGCTGACACCGGCCAAGTTAATGAAATATCTCGGAGTCATTCTTGATAGAAAACTGACTTGGAAGGAGCACTTGGAAGATCGGAGTAGGAGTGTGACCTTCTACTTTCGCTGTGCAGAAGATCCTTTGGCCAAACCTGGGGCCTCAAGCCGGGAATGGTCTATTGGATCTATTCTGCTATCCTTAGATGTAGGCTGCTGTATGCTGCAGTGGTATGGTGGCCTAGAGTACAGTCTCGGCGAAGCATCGCTGGAGCACCTGAGGGTTCTTATCCTAAGAAGGGTTCTCGGGGCTATGAAGACCACGCCAATTAGCGGCAATGGGGATGTTACTCGGTATTAAGTCGCTATGCCATACGGTAGTCGCAGCGGTGGCTTACCGTCTGAGATGCAAGGGAAAATGGAAGACCGGCATCAGGCACACCAAACTTCTCGACGGAATCCTCTCTCATCCCATCTTTAGTATGGAACAGGACAAAATATCAACATTCGTGCTCTCAAGGCTCAAGAAGTGCTTTTTAGAGCGAGAGAACTGTCTTCGCAGGGTCAGATGCTGAAGAATGGGCTTATTTTTTTCACTGATGGATTCAGCGAATCGGCTCGGGCTCTGAGGCTGACGTTTACTGTCGAGGAAAAGGGATTAATGAGTCCCACTCGATAAATTTGCCACAGTTTTCCAAGCGAAGATAGTGACGATTTTATGCGCAACAATTTCTCGCCAATAAGAAAAGGGTCAGATGCATTAGCATTTGCTTGGACAGCCAGGCGACTCTTAGAGCTCTTGAGGCTCCGACTGTTACCTCCAAGTTGATCTGGGATTGCAGAAGCAGCCTGGGAGAACTTGCGAGAGACAATGAAGTCGCTCTGATCTGGGTGCCTGGGCATTCTGGTATCGGATGCAACGAGGCAGCCGATCAGCTTGTCAGAATTGGCTCGAAGGTTGCGTTGGTATAACCGGAGCCGATGATCAGAATCACCTGCAGCTTAAGCGAGGAGGATCGGTCTTTGGCTGCGGGATCAGCACCTGGTTTCTTGGAGAGGAACGGTTGGATGGTCTGTGAAGTTGACATGACGTTTTACGAATTTCAAAAAAATATTAAGAGTTCTAATAGCACTTTTCATAGTTCTATAGTTCCTGATAAAAATTAAAAAAAGTTTCGCATTTCTTATATTAAAAAATCAAAATTGAAAAACGTGCTAATTTCGCGAACCTAATACGACACCCTCCCCATTCTCCCATTTTTTATCTCTTTTGACAAGAGTTTCCGAAAGTTCTATTCAGCACGTATATGCAATTTCGAAACGATATTCCAACAATTAATAATTTTTAATCAATTTTAAATCACGTCTAGCACGACACTCTTCCTTTTCGTAAGTACTAAAATGCGTTAAATATTATTATTTCTGACAAGAGTTTCCAATAGTTCTAGTTCAACATATATATACAATTTTGGAGTGATATTCCATCAATTAATTTTTAATGAATTTTTAATATTTACGCCCAGCACGACATTCAGTGAAAAAATGTCATGCTGATGAGTTTTCGCAGTTCTCGATAATTCTATTAAAATTCTATGCTTCAGAAGTATTTTTATGAACAGTTCCCATTGTTTACTATTTTTTAAACAATTTTTATTAATTATCACGACACCTTCCCCTCCAAGGTATTAAAACACGTTGAATTTTATTATTTTTGGTAAGAGTTTCCTATAATTCTAGTCAAATTCAGCACAAATATGCAATTTCGGAGCGACATTCCACCAATTAATAATTTTTAATGAAATTTTAATATTTATGTCCAGCACGACATTCAGTAAAAATGTATCAGGCTGATGATTTTTCGCAATTCTAAAGGTAGTTTTCGACAGTTTTATAAGAGTTCTAGAAACGTTTTAGAAACATTTTTATAGATAGTTCCGACTGTTTACTATTTTAAATAAATTGTTGACAATTATCTTCAGCACGATACTTAGTAAGTGTATCGTGCTGATCATTTTCAGCAATTCTCTTAGAATTCTACGCTTTAAAAGTTTTTATAAAGAGTTCAACCCGTTAATAATTCTTTTAATCAATTTTTAACATTTAGTTTTAGCATAATATTTATTGTTAATAAAATTGTTTTTGTTTGATAATTTTATGCAATTATAATTTTATTTTTTAATTTGTATCAGATATTTATACTATCTAATATAAACTATCAATATTTACTAACATATATCTATATTTACTAATACATATTTACATTATTTTTAAATGTTTGTTTATAATCCGCTGTATGCTTTCTCGTGCTTTAGTTTATTGAATTCCAATTGTGTATGATTCAGTTAACATTTATATTGCGCTGTCGACGGAATCTTATTAGGTGATATAGAAATTATCAGGTATCCTCTTCCCTCCCCACGCGAGGTATCCGAAATTCCTTTGCGCGGCCTGCGATGAGTCGAGTCTCGAACATTGTGAGAACAAGTCGCGATATTAACGATTAAAACAACAACAATGGCTATAATGTAATACATAGTAACAGATTTAATGTGTGAAGTTACGTTAAAGTGTGTAAAGATTAGCGATGCATCTGCGAGTATCCTTATACGACAAACGATATGCACGAGGTCTGTTTATCTTCTTCCGATGCGTTTGCGATCGGCAAGGAGAGAACAATTTGTTTTAAAATTTGTTATGCATAACGCTATAATCTTATAAATAATAAAAATTTGGTAGCAATTTTACTTATAGTTAGTTTATATGGCACTTTAATGTCATATGTGATTTTAAACTAAAAAGACAAAAAAAATCGATTGTAAATTTCCACTAACTCCTATGTATATTAAATACATACTGTGTATATATACATCTACATATTTTAGTTTAAAAGCGTAAATCACTGTTGGAGTTTGTTATATTTTAAACTAATCTGTCAGAAATGTAAATGTTAATTTTTCTATGGAAAGTCCATGATTAATTGTTATTAAAGTTGTTATTGAAAATGCTTTGTGTATGATAGTTTTCTAGAATTAGACCAATTTGGAATTTGACATTGTCCTCATTTCTACCTATTATATCGCAGAGTCAGTTTTCTGATATACCTGATAAAAGGATAATCCTTTTGGGCAAAATAATCAAAAAACGAGTATAAATCGTATATTGTTTAATCAAGAAGCACACATTCCTGACGTACTAGCAATTGTATGCATATGATATTACGCACTTTGGCGAGATCATCCACAGAAATTATAAGTGAAAATGTAAGCAGAAAGTAGTAACAATAAATTTTATTTATTTATTATATTTATACATAATTTTATAATACTTTAATAACATCATAAACATTTGTCAAAAAAATATATATATCATTAACAATAAATTATATATTAATAATAAAATTTATATTTCGGCGCTAACATAAAAAATAAAATATGGATAAATAAAATGTGGATTAATATTAGTATTTATGTTTACAGCACTTCTTTTCTTTTTAAGAAAATAAATATAAAACGTCATACTCGTACCAATGAGCTCCAGGTCGTGCATAATGTGACGTAATGTCTGCTATTAGCACTACTAGAGAATATTTTATATAGTGCTCTACATCAATTAAAACATATTTTTTTAAACTTAATACTTGTAACGATTGTGTCAAGACAGTGAACAATTGTTTTGTCTCGTTTAACGTATCGCTCAACAGTAAATATCATGGTATCAATAAATAAATATGGATCATACGCAATATTTTCTACGGAGATAATTAAACCTTTTCTACATTTTGTTGTGACCGCCAAAGCATTATCAATTGCTTCTTGCATTTATTGCAATCCCTTGCAGAGAAGTATGTCCACATTTACATTTAATTCCGTAATTTTATTTGTTCACGAGAAGCCGCAGCGGCATACAATAGTTTTTTGACAAGTCGGTATATCAATAAATAAATAATTTACTAAGTGTACAACATTGTACAATATTGCAATCAATATTTGAGCTGTTATTTTTGAAAGTATAAGTCCACTTTTTAAAAAAAATAAGTTAATGGTGATTTTAGTAAGATATAGACACCTTCTCTCCATATTTATAATCACACACATTCAATGGTGTACGATTTTTATAAAGTAATCAAAAGAATTTTGGCTATAAAATGTTATCACAAAAATCTTTTTTTTGAAAGTGGAATAAGTCCATTCCTAATAACTATAATTAAAACAACTTTCTTTTTACAATTATTATTGATTATTATGACTTCAGTGTACACTGCGCTTTAGCATTGTCAACAAGAACAACATTGTTAGCAAGATAACAGTATTATTTCTCTGATGAAATTCCAAGATAACGGTATTATTCCTCTGATTTTGTTTAGTTTTCTTTCGTAAGTCCGACTGTTTGTGTTTCTAATTGATTACAGTGTGAGCATTATTTAAATATAATTGTTAATAAAGCAGACAATCGAAGTTTTATATAAATAATATTAAATACATTTCTTACAATGAGTTCACATGCTTATGAAAAAGATAATATGTCAATTTGGTCTGATAGTGATGTTGATAAGTAAGAGTAACAAAATTTTTCGCAGGAACATTGGAAGTTTTTTTGGTACGACCTTAGCTATGGGGGGGAGACAAAAATTAAAAAAAAACAACCCTTAAAATTATAATAAATTTATTTCACAAAGTAATAGAAATTTTTCAGAAGGTGTTCTACAAGCGATATTATGGTCAAATATAAATCTTTTTAGTAATTTATTAATCGACTCGAAGTTATTAGTGTTTACACATTTTTGCTTAAAGCTTTTCCACAGTCTTTCAATGTTTTGTGTGTGGATTTGTGAATTTTCCGGATCTACAAAATGTATACGATGATTAATTGTGCTATGTTCATATCCCAATTCTAACAAGTTATTATAGCCTCTCCAACTATCAGTTATAACATGAGTGCCAGAAATAAAATTTTTAGTGACAAACGAAGTACAAACAGAGGCATTCCTATTTCTGACCAATTCCAATGCAATTTTTTTTGTATTTCTACATATCCCTCCGATCCAATACCTTTCTCCTGTAAGTATTCTTCCGCGTGAATCTCTACGTGAACAAATGTGAGTTTCATCAACCTCAACAATATTTCCATCTCCACCTAATTTATTGAATAAAGATACATTATCGATGCTTTCAACATGCTTGAATAGAATTTGTTAATGATTTTATAAACAGTGTTTTCGTTTACATCTAGTTCCACAGTAATGTATTTTACTTTAATTTCTAATGTGTAAAAGTATATAATTTATAATATTTTTGAAATAGGAAGATAACTATTGTAAAAAATAGTTTGGTTAAATATGGAGATGCTTTTCCTACAATCTCTTTTGTTACATCTAAATCTTCCATCAATATTATGGCGCTTTTTACCTTTTTCTAGATTCATTCTACCTCCACAATGACATGTTCTTGGTGTTAGAGATATAAGTTTAAGCTCAATTGCCAACTCAAATGCACTCTCCTCAGAGTGTTCTACAAAATAATTCTTTTAGATTCATTAGGATAGGGGTTGTTTTTTTTTAAATTTTTGTCCCCCCCATAGCTAAGGTATTACCGTTTTTTTTATTACAGAAATAAGACCCATGATAGAAAGACCCATATTAGAAAAATAAGACAAATTGATGAATCGGATCAGGAAAGCAGTTTGAGCAATATTGATTCAAGATTGCTACAAACTAAGAAGAGGATTAGAATTTTGGAGTTAAGTGATTCAACGACTGACGAAGACGATGTTACTAATTTTCGATCAAAAAATTATGAAAATAATGATCAGAAGACTAGGAAAAGTAAAAGAAATAAAGGCGAAAAATATTATACAAAAACTGAAAATATTATTCCTGCTAAGAAATTCAAAAATAAGGATTGTAAATGTAAGAAAATGTGCAAGAATCGTATTACAGAGAGTGATCAAATATCCCTTTTTAATTTGTTTTGGGAAATGAGAGATTTTAACAAAATACATTCTTGTGTGCATCTACTCAGCGTACGTCAGTAAAAAGAAGACGAGCTAGAAATTTAAAGGGATCAGCAAGAGAGTGTAATTATAAATACTTTTTAAATAATATTGGAAAGAAAAGTATTGCGGTATGTAAAAAGTTTTTTATAGAAACATTTAATATATCCATAGGCAAGATACGTGTCAAAAATGCGACTTCCTAAATATGAAAATCAAAGCTACCTCGGATCTTAATGAAAAAAGCATCCTTTTAGAAGAACATAGCATACATTTACGCAATGCAGAACTGGCTAGAAAAGCTTTAAAAGAAGATCAAAACTTATCATCAACGAACCCAGATAAATATTTTGCATTTTCCTTTGATCTTCAAAAGGCCCTTCCATATTCCAAACTATCAGTTTTTGTTGCATATTATAAGCGAAATATGTATGTACTTAATGAAGGTTTTCATGTTTCAATTTTCATGACAACAGAATTCATATGTATGCATGGGAGGAAACTGTAGCATCTAGAGGTGCGGAAGAAATAGCATCTTGCTGTCTTAAGCATATTCAGAATGTTACAACCCAAGACCACATTATAGCATACAGTGACATGTGTACCGGACAAAATCGAAATATTAAGCTCGCACTGATGTGGTTAAGGATTGTTTAATCAGCTGATAATAGCACAAATGTTATTGACCACAAATTTTAATTATCCGGCCATTCATTTCTTCCAAACGACAGAGATTTTGAAGTTGTGGAAACAGCATTAAAGAAAAAGGATCAATTATATACTGCTGAAGACTATTATAATGCAATAAAAACTTGCCGAAAAAAAATAGCTTCATTTTGTATGAAATGAAAAAAGAAGATTTTATTTCGACCAAATCTTTAGAAGAGGCAATATTAAACAGAAAAAAAAATACGGATGGAGAAATTGTACAGTGGCTAAAAATATGATGGATGAGGTTTAAAAGGGATGAACCGCACAAAATTTTTTACAAAACTAGTATGGAAGAAAATGCTCCATTTAAAGCAATTTTTT
>JBCEZY010211254.1:0-12758 GCA_039654445.1 Cataglyphis savignyi
TATATATATAAATGCATACAAGCAACATGTTTGCATACTCAAATTTAATTTTTGTAATAACACGATTTATTTTGTTTACTTTACACGATGAAATGTATTTAATCTATTTAAAATTTATAATATTGAAAGAAAAACATGAAAGAAAAACATATATAAGCATATACATATACATATATACATATACATATATACATGTTTTTCATGTTAACATTGTATTTTGCAAAATTATAATAAAATGTTATTAAAAAATATATACTAAGAGTTATATTTTTCTTTAAATAAAAAAATATAAAAGGAGTTTTTTTATTCATTGATTGATCAATCGCATGATGCACAAATGTAGCAAATACAGGACTTTGCTGTAGTGCGCATCATGCGATTGATCCATCGATGAATTAAAAAACTCCTCCAAAAATATAATACTACAAATAGAACGGTTCTTAATGGTGACCTTTTTTTGATATTTAAAAGAAGTCAGATTGTGGAATTCTTTTAGATGTCAATTATATGATGTCTTTTTTTCTTTTAAAATCGACGCGTTGGAGGATTTATTGATATCATAATATTATCATTTTGATGATGCTTTCAGAAGTCCGACTCTTAAACTTGAGTACTTTATGAATTTCTTTTGATAACATATTGCTCACTAGAAAGTTGGAAATGAAATCCTCTTGCAACGTATAATAACATCTTTTTGTAAATGTTGTAAATATTATATATTTAAATGTAAATAATTCGATGTACTGCATATTTTCGTAATATTTCGTAAGAAATAAAAATGTTTCTTATTTTTAAATTATGCTGTAAAAACATTTATTTTTTCCTTTTATTATCTTCTTCCCTTCTTCATTGCGATCACGTCATAACGCTTTAAACCTCCGACAGTACTCGAAACTACTCACGTACCTAACTATAAAACCCTTCCTATTGTCTCCAACGATGACGTCACTATGTACGTCTAGCATGCCTTGACTTGCGAGCATGTCATGTCCGCATGAACGCTTGTATTTCATATACCTCCATTTCAGTTAATTTATTCCACATTAGCCGATTTTTCTTTTTTTCAGCAAGAAGGATAGAAGGGCGACACATAGTGTGTTGCTGCATGATTTTCCGTAACGTTAGCCGGAGGAGATGTCGTATGTCGCACGATATCTTTCGGTTTTCCTCAAGGGGAAGGAGGAGGAGAGGGGTGCCATAGGATAACTCCACTGTGTGGAGACTGTCTTCGACGGTCACTACTTTGCCGGTTATTGACACATCAGTCATCTTGTCGGCTTTCTCTCTCGCACTATTTTCTGTCTCGTTTTTCCAGCTCTCCGGAACCAATCAAGCTGCCGGTCACTATAAAAAGCCAATCGGAGCATTGGGCCAGAGAGACCTATTCCTCTCCATAAGTATTCCATCTAATTCTCACTCTTGTAAGATTTCAGTTAGCCTAACACATTAGGATCCGGATCAGAAAAGCAGAGGATCCAGGTTCAAACCCGAGTATTTCTACTCACCCGGTAAAAAATTAAAAAATTAAAAAAAATTAAATTAATAATTGCCTTGTGGACGTCCACGAGTCCCCACTCTTTTTTTCTTCAGGCAGGGGGGCAAGAGGCCCTGGCTCACAGCAGGGGGCCAGCGCCAAGGGGACATTCCTGTTTCATCATAGTGGTCCCTATATTATTCCCATAATATAATAATATATATACATATTTGTCAATCATGTACTTTGAATATGACTTTTTGCAAACATTGGCTTTTTCGATGACTTTCAACTGTTTTGACCATCGTCAAAGTTTTAACTGTTCAATCGTATACTTTGACGACTGTCGTCAAATTAATCATAATGGTAGAAAAGATATTTTCACGACATTATATGATTTGGTGGCACGTAATACATGGTGATTTTGACAATGTTAAAAAAACTAACTAAATTGTATAAATTTATTGTCATATTTAATGAAAACGCAGTTATTTAGTATAATTAAAATGAAAAACAAAATATAAGTCTGTATTCACACACATAGTCTTTTCTTATATTTAAAATCATCTTAAGATTCTATTCAACCAATTATTTGGTGCTATTTGGCTATTTAATTGATTAAATAGGATCTTAAAATTATTTTAAATATAAAAATAGATTATGTAAATACCGACCATACAGTATTTAAAACTTGATACACGAGGGATATAATGATCATGCAGATAATATTCAGGAAAATCATAAAAGTCAAGATTAACAAAATAATAAATCAAAAAACAATTCTTTCATGATTATTGCATTTTATTAGCAGAAATGACACTAATTTCAGTACATGTATTTAATAAACGACAATCAGAAGAAATTAAACAAATATTTATTGAATATATGAAGATTTTAAATCGCTCTATCAACCTACAATGTATGATTGTATCTCTGCGATTAATATAGTTGCGGGATATAATGACGAAGAAAAAATGTATAAAGCCCTCGCAATAGTAGCTAATTTATCGATTCTAATCAAACATATAAGAAATATCCTCATCACTAAATATAACAAAAGAAAATACAGAGAAAAAAAATTAGCTAAAGATTACTTGAAGTTAGTGATTGTGGATATAGAAACAAGTGTAAATAAAATTGTTATGAAAACAATCAGCTCGATAAGAGACACAAGAAGATATCTCTGCCATAATTGAAAGATATCCAAAAATTATTTAAACTTTTGATGAAAAAAAGAATTGAAGCTTACAATGCCCTAAAACAATCTTTTTCTTATGATTATTGGATTTCATTAGCAGAGGTGACACTAACTTCAACGCATGTATTTAATAGACAATGATTAGAAGAAATTGAACGAATACTTATGAAAACTTCAAAATTATGAGAAAATAAATAAAAAGCGTTGGATATCTCCTTGCCTACGGACCGGTAGCAGACTAAGGCATCGGCGTCTCTAAACGCTAATAGCATACCACTAACGGTAGTATAACTATATATTAGAGTACGATTAGTGATGGCGACTAGCAAGAAGAAAGCCAAGGACAA
Source organism: Cataglyphis savignyi (assembly GCA_039654445.1). Lineage (NCBI taxonomy): Eukaryota > Metazoa > Arthropoda > Insecta > Hymenoptera > Formicidae > Cataglyphis > Cataglyphis savignyi. Next base: position 3,020 of record JBCEZY010211254.1, read on the forward strand.
GTACATCAGAGCCCAGGAACTGGTTATCACAGAAAATATGGTCTCAAAAAGAACAGCCCATCGAAACTGAGATCCAAATAAAACTCTGGAAGAAAAAAGATTTGAAACGATATTAGAAGCCGGAACACAGCAACGTCATCTGTATGTAAGAACCCAGACAGCACATAATATTAAAAGATAACAAAAAGATGCCTTTTTTAAGTTATCTTTTCGATAAAGCAAAAAGATGTTTTTAAGACATCTTTTCGTCTTGCCAATAAGAAAAACATAAAAAAGATGACGAAAAGATATCTTTTTTATGTTGTCTTTTTCAGCAAGACAAATGTATATCTATAAGACATCTTTTTTGGTAAAGCGAAAAAACGTATAATAAAAATATATCTTTCAGGCTAATCAAAAATATTATTTTATATTTATATATTTAATGTATTAAAATACCATGATCAAAAGAGTAAAGACTGTTTTATCGAACGTTCTTGCAAGATAATACACATACCATCGTTCTCTAGCGAGCTGCGCTGCGAGAGATCAGTCTCTTTGTATTCAACGATCTAAGGAAAGCGCGTGAAAATTATAAGCATTTGGCATAATCCAAGATAATCCTCTTTTTCTTAATATTTAATTAAGTAAATCTTAAACAATAAATTAGCAAAAACTTATAATATAATTTATAATATATATTTTTTGCCTACATTAATTTATTTTTCATAAAATTAATATATTCTAAAATTTGAGGTTATGTTGGAGCACAATATCTTTTATTAATTTTTAGATAAATGAATTAATATTAACTTCACAAAATATTAACTTTATTAAATTATTTTGCTATAACAAAAAAGAAAATATTTTTAAATTGTATTTCTGTTCGTAAAATGCAAAAACATGCGTTGTAGGATTAATCTTGTATCTTTATGTAATATCAATTACATAAAGATAATTTTCCTACTGAATTAGTTTAATAAAATACTTTTATTTAATAAAATTTATCAAATATTTTAATTTGTAAATTAGGAGCACATTAAAACATGTTTGCTTCACTACGAGTTTGTATTATACATAAATATATATATTAAATTGTTATATATATTATCTTTCTGTTACAGATTTCTTTGTGTACATAGTATATAATATCGTTGTGTATATATATTATAGTGTATATAATATTGTTTTGTGGAATAATATTAGTGGAATTATATTCCTGTCGTTCACACTTGGCGGTGCACATCAATCTCATAAAAAAAACAACGCATTGCGCAACTTGCGCATATCATTGCAAGGTAATTTTTTTTTATATTTTTTTATACTTTAAAACAACAATAATGCACAAAAACAATAAAATATTGAAACAATTTAAAATTTATAAAATAGCATACATGAGTAAATCTAAGTAAAATAAAAATTAAGATATATAATATTTGGAAGGTATTACCTTTATATTAACCAAATACATTAATTTAAATCAAATCTTATTTTAAAGTTTTTGTTTGCGCACTATTAATTTATTTACAGAAACTTTTTGATTGTGCACACGATTATAATGTACTTTGCTTTTACTAATTCTTTTCTTGATTCTTTTTTAGAATTATATAATTTCTTTTTTTTCTCTATATTATATTATATTATATTATGTTTTATGAAAGAAATATTATAAGTAAATTGTCCATATCCATGAATATTATATAAAGTTTGAATTGACTATGTTTTGCAAGTGTTGCAATTTCAATTTTGCGTGCATTGTAATATTTTTGTATATTTGGTTGTTTATCGCGAAACTACTTTTTTAAATTTCACACTGAAAAAAATTGAAACATTAATATGAAAATTTTACAAAATTCAGCATTGTAAAATGCAAGTGCATGCATTGTATAATGACAAACTTTTTATATAATCTCTTAAAATCCTAATATTTTTATATTTTGTAATCTTTTGAGCAAATTTTAATTTTGTATGTTGCATTGAATATTTTTATTTTTATGTAAATTCAATAATATGTTACGTTAATTAAATATTTTAATTTGTTGATAATACTTTATATACTTATTGTTGATAATACTTGCACTTTAAACTATTGCACTTTAAATTTTAGTCTGCTTTGCTTATATCATTGGTTTCTTATCATGTATTTATTTATATGCTTGAAACTATTATGTTTATTATAAAATACATACAAATGATTGTTTCTAAGAAATTTATTTGTTATATAATAGGATCAGCAGCACCATAGAATGCGAGAAATAAAAAGATTTCGTGAATTATCACGTAAACAAAAAAATCGCAGATTAAAACATATACTCATTTCTGAAAATTTTGTTTCACAAATTGTTGATAGCTTGAATAAGAAAGCAAGCACTTCTTTAATTGATCGAAAAATCTATAATGACGTATCTCAATTTGTTCTTGATAATAACATTTCTAATGATTCATCTGAAAATATCGTTATCAATGCAGCAATTAATCAGACAAATGTAGCTCATATTTCTACATTTTCTATTTCTTCTAAAAGAGAATATCTGTTGTTTAATAATAAGCAAATTTCATTCCGGAAAAAATTAATTCTCTGAGCTGATGAACATAAAATTGAACAAAAAAGTTTAACTCATTTACTTAGAATATTAAAAAATAAAGGTCACATTGGTGATCTTCCTTATGATGGTAGATCATTAATGAATACTCCACGTTCTACTTTATAAGAAATCAGGAGGACATTATGGTTTGTAACACGGAATAATTGATCAATTAAAACTATTAAATATGTTAATTTCGAATAATGTTATTTATATTAATGTTAATATCGATGGTCTTCCTATTTTTAAAAGTTCAAGAGTCAATTATGGCCTATTTTAACTCAAATCGTTTCTGAAGATTCTGTACTGTTTTATTGTGGGTGCATACCATAGATATAATAAGCCAACTTCATCTAATTTTTTACAACATTTTGTCGATGAGTTTAAGCAATTAAGTACTATCGGTTTTACATATGAAAATAATATGTATTATGTTAAAATTAGAGCAATCATATGTGACAGTCCTGCACGATCATTTGTAACTTGTTCAAAAGATCATAATGGCTATTTTGGATGCAGTAAATGTATTGCACAAGGAGATTATGAAAATCGTCAAATGTTTTTTCTTGATCAAAATTGTCCTTTGCAAACAGATGAATCGTTCAAGCTCCGAAAAAATCCAGAACATCATACTGGAATATCTATTTTTGAAAAATTTCGTTACCAATGATTACTACTTTTCCACTTGATTATATGCATTTAGTATGCCTTGGTCAAATGAAAAAATTGCTGAGTTTATGGTTAAGAGGATCTACTCGAATTAAGTATCGATTATCCGGTGAACAAATAAAAAATTTTAATCTAGATATGTTTGCTTTAAAGAAGTACGTTTGTTCTGAATTTGTTAGGGTACTAACAATTGTTGAAGAATTGGATAGGTGAAAAGCCACTGAATTTTGAGTTTTTCTATTATATCTTGATCCTGTTTTGCTGTATAAATATTTCCCATATAATTATTTAAAGCATTTTACTGCATTTCATTATGCAATTCGAATATTATGTAATCCCAAAGATTATTTACAAAATAATCAATATGCAAAAGAACTTTTACTTTATTTTGTTGAATATTACAAAATTTTATATAGTAAAGATAATATGATCTATACATAATTTAATATAGTTTAAGTGATGATGCAAAACAATTTGGACCGTTGTATAGTTTCAGTACTTTTCCTTTCGAGAATCATTTGCATAGTTTAAAAAAATTATTAAGAAAGTATGAAAAACCTTTGTCCAAATACATAGTAGAATAATTGAAAATAATGCAGCAAATAAATATAAGCAAAGTAAAAATATAATGAAATATCCAATATTAATTAAGCAAAACAGAACAGGAACACATATTCCATTTGAATGTTCTCAATCTTATGAGTCATTGAAATTCCGTGATTTTAAATTATCCTGTTCTTCACAAGCAGATTGTTTTTGCTATTTAAAAAATAAAGTTTTAATGATAAAGCATATAGGATTACAAAATAAGAATCCTGTCATAATTGGCAAATAATTTAAAATAAAAATAAAAATTATTCTTCTCTTGAATTTTATTCATGCAATTCGCAAGATATGAATGTTTCTGTAGTCGATAACAATTTAACTGAATTAAAATGTTTTTCTATGAACAAAATTGTAAGAAAATCTGTACTGTTTCCATTATAAAAAAGACCAATTTTGTGCCTTTCCACTTCTATATTCAGATTTAATGCCAGGTATATAAATTAATAAGGGCATAAAATTAATTGTTCATCTTTTAAATTTCTAAACAAAATTTTATATTGCTTTTTTATATAGATGTTTTACGTTGCGATTGGTATTCAGTTGTATCAAAATCATGGATTAATACTGAAAAGAAATTATGTACATGGCCATCACATGGCACTAATGTGTCCAAAGCAATCAAAAAAACCTCAGATCCGCAACCCTCATGGGAAAACGTTTTATACAAATATCTCTTAGGACCATATATGAATAACAATATATAGATAAAATAATTTTTTATTAATTATTTTTTTATTTAAATTTTTAATTATTTTTGTAGATTCATTTGAAGAGGCTAAAAATAAAGAGAAAGATGCGGAATTTTTGTCATCAGATGATGCAAAAATTAACGCTCTTCAAAATAAAAAAAAACATTCTTCCTTTAAAAAGAAAAAAAAACCGAAATTATACCATAGTTTTAATGAAACAAGTGACTCAGATTTGATTTCTAGTATGTTTTTCATATTAAAACTATTATATGTTTATAATATTTTTTTTAGTTTTAACTATTTTTAATTACACTGACATATTTTTTATAGAAAAAGAATTTAAGAGTGTCCCGATAACTTCGGAAAAAAATTATGAAAATAAAACATTAAAAATAAAACATTAAAACAAAGTAAACAATTTTTAAATACAGAATTAAAGCTATTCTATATATTTTTTGTACATTATTTTAAATTTAATATTTTACATATTTGTTATATTTGCAGATAAAATTGTTAAAAAGATTTCAAATCCTCCCTCTCATTATAAAATCTATAATGAAAATTTGGATACAAATATTATGAAAAAAAGTTTCAATCATTTTTTAATATGAATATAGGATGTCCTGCAAAGATTGTGCCAACGCTCGTGAGTAGGTAGAGTACAGTAAACTGAACAGAAAATTCCTTTACAATTTTTTGATCTGAGTTTTCTTTTCGTTGTAATGCGATATTAAAGTTAGTTAATCAGCGCCTGTCTACAACGGAAAAGAAAGAAGGGACGTCGAGAGTCGGAGTAACGAGGCGGTTTTCTGTTGCATAGACAGGAGCTGATTAGCTAACTTTAACATCGTATAACAACGAAAAGAAAACTCAGGTCAAAAAATGGTACAGGACTTTTCTGTTCAGTTTACTGTGCTCTATCTGCTCACGAGCTTTGGCACAATCTTTGCAGGACACCCTGTATAAATAAAATTACTATATGTACATACATAATATATTATATGTACAGAGTGTCTGATAATGATTGGTCCTATCTGTATTGTGCAGATAGAGCGGGTTAAAGTCTTCGAGTAGAAAAGTGTTCTACAGTTTTGCGATCTTTGCAATAATTAATGAAAAAATAATTAAAAAAGGTCAGTCAATTCGTACGAATAATACCGTGTGATGAGAAAAGACGGCCTGATATGGGCGGCATTGATATGTTAAAGAGAATTCATTTTTATGCACCGCTTGTATGTAATTGTTATCATTTGTAAAGCGCTCTTCCCAAAATCGTCATGCGCCTAGCGATTCTTTTGGGCTTCTCTTCTCGCTGCGTGGGAACTGACAGGTTGATAGATTTTTTAACTTACTCGCAAGTTGATAAATTTTTTAAATTAATTTCTCAAAAATTATTACAAAAATTGCAAAATGAAAAAAGACTTTTCTGTCCGATTTAATTTGTTCTACCTACATATTACGAATAGGACGATTTTTATCAGATATCCTGTATATATTTACATAAGATTATACGTATTGGATTCATTGATTTTCATTGTTATTTATACCTTGAGAAATATAATTTAACAATGATAAAAGGTTTTTTTAATTTTATTTAATTTTTTTAGATATACAATTTAAACAGGATTCTTCAGCCTCTGATTTTAATGAATCACAACCATTCGGTTATGATTTTTTTTCAGAGCGAAGAATGTTTTAAGGTAAAAGTTTTTTTGCTGTTCATAATATTTATATCACTTGAATTTATATCACTAGAAATACAATTTATTATTAAATTTATATATTATTTTAATAGATGAGGTTCGGATAGATGATAGTCAGAAAGATATTCCAAAACCTGAATATTTAAAGAAATATCCCAAAAAGATGAATTCAACTTTAATAGAAGAAAAACGATCTGTTCTTGAGATAAAATGCAGTATGTAACAAAATTATTATAATTTTATATTTTATATATTTGTTCTTAAAATTTTTACTTTTTAATTGACTATAATTCCGTACACCATTTTAAGATAAGAAAAGATTTTGATAAAGGTAATTAGAAAAAATATTTTTTATAGATTATTTTTATATTCCTTTATCATCAGTTTATATCTCTAATTTGTAACAATTATTGTTCTCTTTATAGGAAAGAGTGATTCAGCGCTAGACATAAAATTTATGGAAACAGACAATAAAAAAAATTCAAATAATGGTCAGTATTTTGTAGCTTTTTTAAATTTCATTGTTTAACGTTATATTTTATTATCGATTTTTAAAAGAAAATACTCAAGAAGGATATTTAAAGTTTCTAACTCAAGTCTTAGATACAGTCTTGATAATTAATAAAAAATTGAATTCAATGTCAGCCAATCGAAAATTGTATGCAATTCTGACTTTTCATGATGAGCAAAATCCATTATTAACAAACAACTTTTTAGATTTGTTACCGAATTTTCCATTGAATTCTGTGGAAGATTTCAAAAAATTATACAGTACAGATACAGTACAGTACAGATTTAAATGAGACTGAAGAATTACGAAAACAATTTGTAAGTTTAAAATTACTTTTATTTACTATTTTTGTTAACATTTAAAGTATTATTTTGTATTTAATATTATAGCAAAAAGATTCGAAGCATTGGTGGAAAAATACCAGAACATCATCTTATTAATTGTTTGGTTATATGTCTCACCAATGAACTTGCTATGCACTTAACATGGGAAAGTCATCCTTCTTGAGTATTTTCTTTTAAAAATCGATAATAAAATATAACGTTAAACAATGAAATTTAAAAAAACTACAAAATACTGACCATTATTTGAATTTTTTTTATTGTCTGTTTCCATAAATTGTATGTCTAGCGCTGAAGGAATTAAAAATACGGCTTTTGCGACTATTATCACTGGTACATTAATAAAATTTGTTTAATATAAAAAATAATTTTTTAAATATATTTGTTTTATAATAAAAATTCTTTTTAGGCACCATTTCAAATATGTACACTTCATCAAAATTCTATAATTTAAATAATAAATTTTCGGAATGGTTACGAAGAGCGGGAGATAGATATCGATATCAGTTGAAGAAACTAGAAAGTCATAGATTTAGACATTAGACATTATGGATTTTAAAAATACAAACAGTTGAATGTAGGGAACAAGATCTTATAAAAATAACAGAAATGTTATTATAAACATATGTTTTACACTATTAACACATCTTCGAAACTCATAAACTTATCTAAATTGTAATTTTGCAAACATACAGTGTGCCGAATATGTTTAATCTAAGAAAGAAGGAATATAATATTCTAAATAACAAATTACTTTTGACTGCTTTGATAATAATTGATTTGATGATAATAGAATATAATAGATAATTATAATAATAGAATATAATAGATAGTTAGAATATAAGTATATTAGTATTATAAATATTTCATGCGTTGTTTTTTTAATGGATATGTTTGCGATTGACTCGCTTTTGTGATCTCGATATTAATATATAAGATTAATATAAAAAATTAATATATAGTATTAATTTATAGAAAGATATAAGATATTTTTAAAAAATTTATATATTTTGATTATAAAATTTGTTGCATTAAATAAATTATATTAAATACATTTTATAAATATATTTGCTTTTATATTTTAACCTTTAAATCCATAATTAAGAAAATAAGTATAGATGTTTAAAAAGAAATCTTAATAACGACTAAAAGATATCTAAAAAAAATCTTTAAAATGACTAAAAGATATCCAAGAAAAGTTTTAAGGATTACTAAAAGATATCTAAAAAAAATCTTTAAAGTGACTAAAAAGATGTCTGAGAGAAGTCTTAAAGATTACTAAAAGATGTCTACTATTAGTCATCTTTTTGATCATTACATGGATAAGACTTAAAAGTGACTTAATTCGGGACATGAATCAACTTTAAGTCATCTTTTCGTCGACTAAACGCTTTCACTAAAAGATATCTTTGACGAAAATATGTCAAGTTTTAGTAATCCTTTTAGACGACTTTGTGCTGTATGGAAACATTTGGAAAAATAATAGATAGTAATTACTTGGCATATATAAATTTATTAATGAGGGAATACTTTAATGAACACAAAATTTATGATTACATCCTCAGGAAAAATATAGGAAGAATAACCCGGAGATATGTTTGGAAAAGACTACAGAAAGATCCTATTTTTGATGAGAATGTTGTATTAAGAGCAAATGAATTTAATGAGAAAGTAACAGGATATATATCCAAGAAAAGATGGTATACTCCATGGATAACAGATGTAATTAAACTCATGACACCTGAAGAGTTAAACATGCGAGCCCCTACTCCCAGACGTGGATTGAATAACTGATTAATGATGCCCCTAGAGGGTATCGTATCGATAAGAGCGTATATCACCGGCAAGTACCTCATTTCAAAAGCCTGTTCAGCGAAGATTTTATTACTATCCAATTTCAACAGAAACTACAATCAGTGCTTATAACAATCGACATAGCCCCAAAATCACTAGAGAATATGATTCAACACTCATTGAAAAATGTAAACGCTACCTTCATCGGTTTAAAACAATACTTGAGCTATGTTTGAAGAGGAGTATTGCAGATCAATGCCAACGGCTAATAAACATAATTGATGGAAGCCCTCAATAGAATGCAGCGAGGAAGACAGTATACTGCTAAGCCATTTCATGAAGCTAAAGAAAATGGCACTAAATCGATATGAATATAGTGACAGTTATAACTTTTTATCAGAAAAAAAATCGCGAAAGTTCGAACACAATAAAGTTCTATATTTGTTTGATTGTAATAACGTACGTATATAATATAATATACGTTCAATTTCATAAAGAAGAAATTGGAACGCATCGTATCTGTTTTACTCTCAAATAATTTACTTCAATGTATTACACTTATCTTAAAGTTTCAAGAAAAAGCTAAAGTTCCAAAAAATAATTCGTACATTTTTGGATTGCCTGATTTTACTAAAAATAAATATAGATATCTTATATTTTGTGTTCTAATGCACAGGTTCTCAGAAAAATGTAACGCAATGCATTCAACTAGTTTGCGAGATAAAATATTGAGTGTGTGTGAAGCTGGCATATCATTTCGTGGAAACTCATAAATAATTAAGAGGTCTGGCTTTATTTTCAATAGTTCTAGAGTTCTCGATAGTTTAAACAAATAGTTCTGGCCGTTAAAGCATCGAAAATG
>JBCEZY010211855.1:0-12591 GCA_039654445.1 Cataglyphis savignyi
TATTTGTAAAAACTTTTGAATTAATGCAATGATATTATTTGGTTATTCATATTTTAACAAAACATTTCTCTCAGTGTGAGTATTATCAATTAGAGACGATGTATAACAAACATAAAATAAAAAACTCGAAAGATCATGAAAATTTGCAAAAACAGCAGCTCGGTATATGCTTCGTTATCCATCTGAAGCAAGATTTTAATATCTGTTGATAATATGTACTGGTAATTAAAATACAGTATAAAAACTAGTAAGGCAAGTAAGGCAAGTAAGGCAAAACAGTATGCAAGGCAGGGTAGCAAATAAAGCAAGGTTCTTGTTCCGATGCATTTTGCAAGCGATGATTCCTGATCATGTATCGCAGGCGAATGTGCATAAATGACGTAATTATAGTGGCTAAGTGCCTACGACTGAATGCTGCAAACAAATGCTTTACTAGTGAAGTGTCTGCAATTCAATGATACAGATAAATGCACCAAAATCGAAGCGCGAAGTGATTAATATACGCTCACTCCGCTAGCTACGATGAATCAGCGATGGTAACACTGATTAGTGAGTCTGATAGCGAAAATTATAAAGAATTTGGTAAATCACGTTTCACCGATGTCTTGCAATAGCAAATTATATTTTAATGCAACTATTAAGAATATTATATCTAATGAGTATCAATTTAAAAATTCTAATACAGAGTGATGCACATATAACAGATAGAATTCAAAAATATTTAAATATTGCGAAAGAAAAGTTTGTTTATATTATGATGTAAAAGTGTTTACGAATTAAAAAGTAATAGCTATACATTTTTTGGATAGTTCAATTATATAAATACATTCTTTAAATTATATATAAGAATATATTATATATAAGAATTATATATAAGCTTTATATATAAGAATTATATATAAGAATATTTATCAAATTTTTATTAACAAAACAAAAATATTTCATAAATTTTTTATACATAATTCGTATAAATAATTTTTAATCCTATCTGCATACACGTTTATTGAAATTAAACAACAAATATATTCCAAAAAATATATCCTTCATAAAATTTTTTTCTTGTGGATAATGTTATTTCATAACACTGCATGTATTACAGACGTTATCTTATATACATAAGAGCATATATGATTTATCTTGTATCTAGCATATTTGCTAATTTATTTATAAAAAATAAATAATTATTAAAAGAACATTAATATAATTAAGTAGCTTTATGAATCAGCGCAAGAATTAGTGCGTAAATATAACAATAAATACAATAAATTATTTGTAATCAATTATATTATAATCATAACAATTTATGTTAAAATATAACGGACGGACGTTTCGATCTTTTTTGGGATCTTTTTCAGCGCTTTCCAAAGATTATATTAAAATTATATTATATTAATCGCATAAAAGTTGAGCTTAACGCAATGATGAGAATGCAATTATAATAATGGAAATTTATAACCATTTTAGCAACCAGCATTTTAAATAATATATTGACTCGTTGTAAACGATATTGAAGTCACGCATGCATGTCATCCATGTGGAAAACATATTCTCCAACTGTTCTAAATAAGCGCACTAATTCCCACACTCATCAAGCTATTTAGTTATATTAACGTTTTTTAACAATAAAAAGTCTGTACTTCTCAAATAAATAATTATCAATTTGATTAAGAATAATGTGAAGTAATTATCTGATTGAATTATCCAAAAATATTATAAGAAGAACAAAAGAAAAATATATAACTTTTTTATATGTAAACAAATTCCTACTCCTTTTTTAAACTCTATGTACTGTTACGTCCTCTTTAAACTCAGAGCCAGCGGGAGGGCATAACCTATCTAACTCCGCTAGACAAATGCTAGACAACGAGTGTCTCGGAGACGAACGAATTGATCAGAAACTAAGACAGGTCAACGACCGGAAGAGTGGCTTTTACTCGATCAGTAGGCCGTTCGTTCGGTGGTTCCCTTTTCAGTAAAGGAACTAAATCTCTATTATCCAAGACGAGGCTTTGTACGATATCAGGGTATGAGAAAGAGAACGGGTTAATAAGCTACGCAAAGTTTAAAGTTAACATTGTATTTATTTAAAATTATTTTGTACTTATTCAAAAGAGAAAGAAAAAAAATTGATAAATACGATTGGATTGCATTTACGTATTACGTTATATACATTATATTTATACGTATATATTCAATTACAATAAGATAATATGAGAAATTATAAAGAATTACATTTAGAGGTGTGAGTGTGAATGTGTGTGTATGTGTGTGTGGGATTGTTTGTTCGCGGGTGTTACATGAGTGCGAATGTCATCAACCGGAATCGAGAAGAACAAACTAAAATTTACATTCCGGTTGGGTTTTATAATGCAGAAATATAATTAAATAAAGAAAAGTGTAAAATGAAGAAATGAGGGAAAGGATTATGAAAGGTCTTCAAATTCCATTGTAGAAGGGGGAGGGAACTCCATCCAAAAGATTTCGATAGAGACGGCAAGAGGGAACGGGATATCTGGGACAATGAAAGGGATAATAGAATCAGGAGGGGAAGGAGGATTTCATAAAATTGATGAAGGTCGACTATGTCGGGACCGACGCGATAGTCATTATTTTTGAGGGAACAGGGAAATAGGTTAATTAAGCAGCGATACCAGCTCTCGCGATCAAGGTCTTCAAAGAGAGGTTCCGACCACTCTTCGAGATCGCAGGATTCCGAGTTGAAATCCCGTGGTTGCTCTTTAAAATCAGATAGCCCTTCCAAGAATTCCCGGAATTTCCCGAATACGTTTGACTCTCCTGGAAGGTCCGACGATTCGAGAGGCGAGGAGCGAGAGGGAGTTGAGGCTTGTGAAGGTTGATAAGGAGGAGGATTTTCGAGGGGGGAAGAGGAAGTTGAGGGTTGCGGTGGTTGATAAAAAGAAGAGTTTTCGAAAGAGGGAGGGGGAATTGAGGATTGCGGAGGTTGATAGGGGAGAGGATTTGACAATTGAAAGAGGAGGTGAATATTCAAACAACGTAAAGGGGGAGAAGAAGTCCTCGAACACTGAGGTTCTTCAAAAATTACAGAGGAACAATTATAGGGAGGCGAAGGGGAACAATATTACGCAAATTCCGGGAAGTCATCAGTCTATATAACGATCTCAGCAGTGAAAATCGATATGCGTTGATTCTCAATGTTTTTGAACTAAAACATGAATTTTCAACTTATTTTGCGTTTAGGCACGTGACTTAGTCGTATCGAGTAATCCGCGCGTGTCTATGTAATATTCTCAGCTGTGAAAGCCGAGATTGTTTCTCACTGTTTTTTTTATGTAAAACAGTAAATTACGATTTATTTCATGTTCTGGTACGTATCTGAAACGTATCGAGCGATTCTCGCATGTCAACATAATTATCTCAGCTGTGAAAGCAAGGATGCATTGTTACTGAATGTTTATGATGTAAAACAAGAAATTTTACCTTTTGGCACGTTACTAAAACGTACCGAGCGGTACGCACGTGTCTATATAACGACCTCAGCTTTGTAAGCCGAAATGCGTTTTTTCTCTATGTTTTATATTTAAAACAGTAAATTTTTTATGTAAAACAGTAAATTCCGATTTATTTCACGTTCTAGCACGTATCTGAGACGTACCGATCGATCTGCGCGTATCAACATAACCGTCTCAGCTGTGAAAGTTGAAATGCGTTGTTTCTCAATGTTTTTGGTCATTTTCTCAATATTTTTTGGCATCAGGTATGGATTCTGATGGGGAAAAGATGGGTGTGAGGGAAGAAGATTGTTTGTTGGGTGTTGATTAATTATTAGTCGTCGTGCTTTTGCTTCAAATGTGTCATTATCTAACTTAAGTCTACTATAATTAATTTTAAAGCTAGGATCAGCGGACGCCCGAGTCAGGAATTTCCTGTTGGATTGTTCTGTTTTTCCTATTTCGCGCGTTCTTTCCCTATCGCCGTAATTGTGCCGTAACAGGGGCATTTGATTTTTCGTGTCATGTCCACTGAAAGAGCACACGTAATATTTAGTAAAGGAGTGGTTATTAGTTTTAGGAAACAGTTTAATAATTATTTCTCTTTCTCTCTTTCTTTTCGAAGAGAAGGAGAATGTAAGAAACAGGTAAAAAAAAATAAAAAATAAAAAAAAAGAATTAATAAACTCACTATTTATAGAGTGCGATGAGATTTATGATGACGGAGCTTCGGGTACAAAGCTGCTGGCTCAGAGATCCTGGTGAATACTGATGTATTTCATGTGCGTTCGTGTTTCACTATTCACGCCGATTGTACTGATAGAATTATTATTCTCCACACTGTGCAAGTGAACACTTTGCTTTGGAGAGCCGCACTGAATGTAATAAAAAAAAACGAACCAGGAATATCGTTTGCTAACAAAAGCGAATATAATGCTGATACACACGGAGTGTCGCTCCACATATTTCGGTGCTTATTAAGCCTTTACTACTCTTCTCCATTAGTTAATCTAGTTTAACGAATAGTTTTTTCTAATCACGCCCTCCGGTTTTTTCTAGGGCATTTCTTTAAGTTTTTAAATCGTACGTATTGGTAAAGATCTTTGTTTATCAATTTGAGTTTCGACTAATGGAGAGTAGTTGCTAACGAGTAAAGGTGAGGCTTTCGTTTTACGGATTAAGTCATGCCCAGTTTGCTATAATCAGCTAAGTTGACATTTTACTTAAAATTTATGTTAAACAGATAACATAAGAGGGTGATCTGGCAACCGAGCACGGTCAAATATAGCGAGTTTCAACTCCGGATCATCAGTGGATCATTGTTTTTGTGCTCTGTTTATCTTTTAGTTTAAAATTCTTGGATCTGATATCCGAACTTGAGCTCGAGTATCTCGCTGTCTGTTTGTCATGGTTTAAAATTTTTAGTGCTTGACTGTCTGTTATCTTCTGTTTAAAAATTCTCGAGCCTTCAGATTGAGTTATAACGTTTAAATTTATTGATTTTATAGTTGATTTTCGATAGCGAGATTATACAGTCTCGCTTTCCAGACTTCGCCTGCTTATTATTTCTGTCAGACGTAGACTATTTCTTAGAACGTAAATTTATGTCGAATTTTTGGTGAAAGAAAACAATCGTGCAGTCTGCCGAACGTAATAATTTATACATTAGTAAAAGAAACACACTAAAAAAAATATTCGTGAAGTCTACCAGACATAACAGTACATTTATTAAAATAATTTTAAACTGCATATTTGCTTTGTAACGGTCGTGTTTTTCCAGCGACCGGCTCGAGGTAATTCGGTCGAGATCAAGGTTCGGAGCGGGTGAGCAAGCGACGAAATACACAGGATTAAATGAATAAATAATCATTTATTGTGTACCCAAATTAAATGTACAATGTGTGTGTATGTATGTGTGAGTGTATGTGTATGCGAATGTGTGAGTGTGTATGTGAGTGAGGCGGGTGAATGCCCGTGCGTGATACAGCGTGTCGCAAACGGCGCGTATCAGTGTGTGTAAGTGCACCTCGTGGGCGCGGTCGGATATGTGACGAGCTCGGGTGCACGCCTAGAATGCACCCGCGAACGATGCGCTTATGCGGTGAATCAGCGCGATACGCGAGAATCGATGCTCGTGATGGATAGGTGGTTTCACCCGTTGGATTGATAGCACGATGGCGCGCGGTAAGCCGCGAGGCACCCGTCTCCGCGAGGGGCGGGTGCCTCGCGGCTTGCCGAATCGTGTGCTTACAAAATCGACGCGCAGGGCGGTCCTACGGCTCTCGACGTGCGATTTCAGTCACCGTAAGATGGCGAGTCTCGGCCGGCTTGTGACGGCTCGCGAGATACGTCGCGATAATCCGAGATCAACGGGAGCGATTCACGGTTAAAAAAGGGGCATCTGGTAGACGGGAATATCCGTCGGCGGGTAAATTTCCACCGCTAGAAATATTGCCAGACGATCGAAGGTTTGGTCGAAAAAGCTTTACTTGCGGGATGCTGGGAAAGCCCAGCAGAGGCGGAGTACTCCCAACCTCGATCTCGCCTTTCAAGCGTATGGTTTCTTCAGGATGCTCTGAGCGTCGTACTGACTTCAGAGCGGCGGAGAAGATTCTGTTTTTTTACCGAGTGGAGAGCGCCTATTTATACCCGGTGTCGGCGGTATCGCGTCGGCGCGATAATTGTTTAATAAACAATTTAGTTGAGCCCGTTCACGGCTCGGGAATATTCAGAAACTGTTTCGGAGCGGTTTCCCGAGCGCACGACTCGTGCTCAGGTACGGTGTGCCTAACCGGTATAAATGTAAATATAAACAAATGTTTATGCTTGCTCAACGGTTTTGATACAATGGGGCGCATAGCGTCTTCGCTCTATGGTCCCGTGACTGTTGGACGTGGGACGGCGGTTTATTACGCACGCTGGCCCGATGGATGGTCGTTGGGCGGTGTTGTCCGGCGAATGAACGGCCGATGATATATGCATCGTTACAGCTTAATATATATTTATATTAAATATTTCTTTATATGTGTATTTGATATTGTCATATATTTTGATGAAATATGATGAAAATGATAGCGTGTTCTTTGCTAATCTATTTAAATATGTTAATACATTCTATAAAAAAGAATGATATCTCTAAAAACATACTTTTTTAAGAAGGATAAAAAAGACGCCAAGTACACGCCATTTGTGAAAAATTATATTATATGTATTTACAAAATAGTTATTTAAATTTAATTCTGCACAAAACAATTTTAAATTATTGTAAATAAAAATTTATAAAAATATTTTAATCGAAAACAGTTGTGCATAATTATCATCATCTAAGTCTTCGACATTTTGACAGATGTGTGATGACTGTGATTGTTGTTCTTTCATGCCTTTGATAGCGCTCCTAATGATGAAGCGCCAATCATTTCGATTGGTAGTGGCTCTCACTGCCTCCTTCTTGTTGATTTTAATTGTTGCTGTTTGACTACATCGATCCATCGGAAGTATTATTTAATGTGAATGAACCCGGATCAAGATTGATTCGATGGAGATTAAAATTAGAAGAATATGACTATGAAATAATTCACAAAGCTGAATAAGTGAACGCGAACGCCGATGAGCCGCAATGTAATAAAAGATGCGCATAAAACATAAAAAAAACAAGAAGTCCTCGCAATAAAAGAGGAGACGAATTTCGACAAAGACAAAAATATGCAGAGGAAGAAAAAAATAGATATTATTTGAATATCATGATGCACCCACAAGGGGACATCAAGGAATAGAGCAAACAGTAAAAAGAATCCTCTTAAATAATTGGCTAACCAAAGATGTTGAAAGATGCATATCAAAACGCGAATTTTGCCAAAAAAAAATAAATTATTGTGAAAAAATTAAATACTTTTGATAATGACGAATATGTCAACTAAATTTTTTGAGAAATGCGCACTAGATATTGTGGAATCGCTAACAGTCACAACAAACAGAAATAAGTATTTATCATATCTTTCAAGATAATTTAACAAAATTTAGGAAAGCAATATCAATCCCGAATCAAAAATTAAATACAGTTAACAAAGAATTTGTTACGAAAATTTGTTATTCTCGAACATGGAATTCCCGAAAAAAAGTTTAACGGATTACGGTACAAATATTCCGGGTCAAAAAATTTGAATGGTTTTTGTCTTCAAAATATTCTTTTTTGTAAGGAGGAATTGAAACTTTTTTATATTAGTAACTAAAAATATATCCTGAAAAATATTGAATATGTCTCATTCTGTATTTGATTTTCTCAATTTAGAACAAAATGAGACTTGTTTAGAGAGAGAGAGAGAGAGAGAGAGAGAGAGATGTACAAAACAAAAAAAGTATTATTTTATCTTCACTGAAACCGATATTTGGAGGTTAAAATGAGACTTACAAAGATATACAAAAAAATAAAAAGGTCTTATTTTGCAGTGTAACGGTTGGTTTTTCCCATCGACCGTCACGAGATAACTCGATCGGGATCGAAGTCCGGAGCGGAAAACAAGCAACGAAATACACGGGGTTAGATAAATAAATAATGGTTTATTGTTCGATCAAATATAATTTATAATGTATATGTGGGTGTGTGGGTGTGTGTGTGTGTGTGTGTGTATGTGTGGGTGTATATGCGCGGGGCACACAGGTGTATGCTTGCGGTGCGGGCGGATGCCCGTGCGAAATACAATTTGTAGCTGGTGTGGTATAAGCGGGATGCGCGTGTGTGTATATGTGTGCGTGCGTGCGTGTAGCATGTTTGTTCGTTAGGCGCGTGTACAATGAACTCGGGTGCACGCCTAAGATGCACCTGAGAACAACGCGATTACGTGTTGTGTCGGAATGTGATGCGCGAGATTCGATATTCACGACACGGGCAATCGATAGGTCACCCGGTTCGATGGCACTCAATAATAGTGTCCCCAACGCGAGGGGCGGGCGAATCGCGTGCTCCCTAATTCAGCGTGTAGGGCAGTCTTACGGTCCTCGGTGCACGATTTTAGCCGCCCTAAAAATGGCAAGTCCTGACCTGCTTGTGAAACTCGCGGAATACTTCGCGATAATCCGGTATCGGCGGAAGCGGTTCGCGGTTGGCAGTGTCCAACAGACGGGAATATCGGTGGCAGGTAAATTCCCACCGCTAGAAATATTGCCGAACGATCAGAGATTTGGTCGGAAATACTTTACTTGTGGGATGTTAAGAAAACCTAGCAGAGGCGGAGTACTCCCAACCTCGATTTCGTTTTTCAAACATGTGGTTTGTTCAGGAGCTTTGAGCGTTTTACCAACTTCAGAGGCGGCGGAGAACAGTCTGTCTTTTTAACGCGTTAAGAGTGCTTATTTGTATCCGATGTCGGCGGTTTTGCGTCGGCGCGATAATTATTTATTAACAATTCGGTTGAGTCTATTTGCGACTCGGGAATATTCGGAAACGGTCGGAGCGGTTTTCCGAGCGCGCGACTAGTGCTCCGATACGGTATGCCTATTCGGTGGCATAAATACAAACATAAATAAATATAAATGTTCGCTCAGCGGTTTTTATACAATCGTACGAGCGTACAGCGCCTTCGCTCTATGGTCCCGTGATTGTTGAGCGTGGGATGGCGGTATTTTACGCGCTTCCAGCCGACCGATGGCCGTCGGACGGCGGTGTCCGGTGGGTGGACGGCTGGGATGTACGCATCGTTACACCAAAACGAATTTTCTGCGAACAAAATGGGACTTTTATCGACTTATAATCCGGATCGAAAAATTTGGACAATTTTTGTTCTCAAATGCACATTATAGATTAATTTTCTACTCATTTGAAGGGTTTTTTAGATTCAACTTATCCTCATGATCTATTAAAGATTTTTATTTTTTCTCCTCAATATCGATAAGTACAAAATAAGTTTAGAATTAAAACTCTAAAAAATTTTATCTTTATAATTTTAAACATTTTTGATGAGAAGAAAATGAGTTCAAATCGAGACTTGGTAGAATTTGTTATCAGCAATTTGATCAATTGAGTAAAGTTTCATTTTATTCTCAGTATCGATGAATACAAATTGAGTTCAAAATTTTAACTTAGAAGAATTTTGCCTCTATTATGACAAAAATTAATGATGAAGAGAAAATATATTTAAAATCGAGACTTAAATAAGTACAACATATTTAAGCAAAAAGACTTAAATATATTTTTCAAAATTCTATCTTCAAATTAAAAAAAAATTTATAACTTTCCTTTAATTTATAATAGTTTATTTTAACTTATTTTTAAATATAAATAATTCTTTTCTGATAATATTCGGGAAACAGTATCTATCTAGAGACTTTTAAGTTGATAAAACTCTCATTTTGTTCTCAAAAAATCCGTTCTGGTGAGGACAAAATGAGATTTTCTTATTTTTGTACATCTCATAAGTCTCATTTTAACCTTCAATATCGGTTTCAGTGAGGATAAAATGAGGCTTTTTCTATTTGTATATCTGAACAAGTCTCATTTTGTCCTAAATCGAGAAAATCGAGCACAAAATGAAACTTATGCAATATTTTTCAGCATATATTTTTTAAGTTAATAATATGAAAGAATCTCAATTTCTCTTCACAGAAAAGAATATTTTGAGGACAAAAATCGTCCAAATTTTTCGACCCGGGAAATCTCTAGCTAAGTAATTGTTTCCTTAATGTTATGAGAAAAGAATTATTTATATTAAAAAATAAGTTGAAATAAACTATTAAATTTAAGGAGAGTTATAAATTTTTTTTTATTTTGAAGATAGAATTTTTGAAAAATATATTTAAGTATTTTTCCTTAAATATGTTATACTTATTTAAGTCTCGATTTTAAATGTATTTTCTCTTCATCTTTAATTTTTGTCATGATAGAGGTAAAATTTTTCTAAGTTAAAATTTTGAACTCAATTTGTACTCATCGATACATCGATAAAATGAGACTTTACTTAATTGATCAAATTGGAATAAGAATAAGGGAGGGGACGAGAGGGGAAAGGGAGAAAAAAAGGGGTAGAAATAAAAAAGAAAATAAATAAGATAGCAGAATAGAGGGAAATGAAAAAAAGAGAAGAAGGAGAAATATGATGATAAGAGAAGTGAAGAGAGGAGAAAGAAAAATGAAGAAGAGGATAAGGGAAATTTTACAAGAATTAGTAGTTAAGACAGAAGTGGAAGAAGTGAGATGAATAGAAAACAAAGATAAGAAAAGAAAAGGGATAACGATAGTGAAAGCAGCGTAGAAGGGAAAAAAGATATAATAAGAAAGAGAAAAAGTATAAAGGATAGAAATGATGATCTAACGCGAAAGGAATGAAAAATGAGATGGAAGTTAGAAGAGATAGTAAGGAGAGAAAGAGAGAGGAAATTTTTTCTTCATTTTTTTCTATCCATTTCTTTAATCCGTCTAACTTTTATCCATAACCTCCGTAATCTTATTTTTAATTTTTCCCATCCTCTTTTCTCCATCCATGTTTCTGGCAATACTATTATATCCCATTCTTCTATTCTTCTAAAAATTTTTATCCTTGTTTACCATTCCAGAATGTCACTTTTCATATCCGCAAAAGAGAGTCTGGGTAAGCTATACAGAATACAGAAGGAATACAAGTAGAATACAGAAGGAAAATGATGGAGATAGGTAGAAGGGGAGGAGAAGCTAAAGAATAACGAGGAAATGAACAGCGGCAAGGACAAAAAATTTCAAAGGAGAAAGAGAGGCGAATAGAGAGGGTGATGAGAGAGAGGAAGAGAGAGAAGATATGGAAAGTGACATTCTGGAATATAGCGGGAGTGGCAAACAAGGATAAGGATTTTTAGACAAGGATAGAAGAATGAGATATAATAGTATTGTCAGAAAATGAATGGAGAAAAGAGAATGGGTAAAATTAAAAGAAAGATTACGGAGGTTATGGATAAATGTTAGAGGGATTAAAGAAATGAATAGAAAAAAGTGAAGAGAAAATTAGAATAATAATAGGCAGAGATTTATTGTAAGGGCGGGAGAGGAAGGAGGATGGATGAGAAAAAAGGAGCAGGAGGGCATAGAGAAGGCCTAAGGATAAGAAAATAAATAGAGAAGGAAGAATGTTGGTGGAAAGTGTAGAAAAAAAGGAGATGGTAATAAATGGAAGCATGAAGGGTAACGAAAAAGGGGGCATGTACACGGTGAGAAGGGAGAAATGGTCATCGATTATGTGTTAAGAGATAAGAAAATAAAAGAATGATGATGATGAATGAAAGAAGGTGGAAAGTTTAGAAATAGGAGAAAAGGATTCAGATAACCAACCAGTAATTGTGTAGTTGAAGGGAAAAGTGGGAGAGATAAATAAACAAGAAGAAAGAAAGAAGAACGAAAAGAAAGATATGAGATGAAAAAAAGAAAAGAAAAATGTAAAGAAGAGCTAGGTAGAATAGAGAGTGAAGAGAAGGAGATTCAGGAAGAGATAGAAGTGAATAGAGAAAAGGATATGGAAAACATTGGAGGATTGCGAAGAAAACAGGGGAAAGAAAAGGGGGATGAGAAGGGGATGAGAAGTGCAAAGAAAGGAAATAAGGAGATAAAGAAGAAAAAAAAGAGGAGGTAAATACAGAAAAGGTAGATACAGAAAAATGAAAAAGAAATATAAGGAATATAAGGGAATATGCCAAAAAAAAGAGAAGAAAGAGAAAAATAGATAAAAAAGGCAGGAGAACCAAAGACAGAAGGGAAAATATGGGAATTAGTAAAAAGAAGAAGAAAAGAGAGAAAAAGAGTAAATTAGGAAATAAAGATGGAAGAATAGAAAGGATATTTTATGAAGTGGGAGTGGGGAGTAGACTGTTGGGAATAGAAGGAAGGATGAGAGGAGGAAGGGAGAGGAAAGATAAAGGAGAAGAAGCGAGTTTGGAGCAGAGATGCCAATTCCGTGACTGTCACCAGCCACAGCGTGTGGAGACAATAGCGCACACAAGAAAAGAGCCGTGTGCTCTCGGTCTTTGGACAGTACACTGAGAGAAATGTTTTGTATTAGCAAGCAAAATTTTGTTAAAATATGAATAATCAAATAATATCATTGCATTAATTCAAAAGTTTTACCATTTGGTTTACCAAAGGTTTAAATTTTGCTTGTCTAATCAA
>JBCEZY010212397.1:0-12431 GCA_039654445.1 Cataglyphis savignyi
ACATGAAAATGAAGATTATGAAATAAACAGTTTGATGAGGGAGAAAATGATCAAGAAAGAAGAAGCGAAACAGAAAGCAGTGAATATGAAGATATGTATTAGAAAAATCAGATGAAGATGATGTGAAAAATGAAAGTGATGATAAAGAATTGCAAGAACAACATCAAGAAATGAAATATAAAAAAGATCAAAAAAACGAAAGAAACGATGTGAAGACGGTAATGTGAAGGTAATGTGGAAACAGTTACAACGATAAGAAAATGAACAGCAAAGTCAAGAACAGAATCTGATAAAATCTGAAAGAATAAAATATCAACAACAGTAGTAATGTTATCAATTGATAAAGAAATACTGAGAAATGTAAAAGAATCAAAAGAATCAAAAGAAACAAGAAGAAACTGGAGCACAAGAATAAAAAAATCTCTGAAGATTGGAGACATGCTATGAATGAGGAGTTGACATCAATGAAAAAATACAATGAGTGGGACATAGTACCACCGTCCGAAAAATAAAAAGAAATGAAAAATAAATTAGTATTTAGCAAAAAGGAGAACTCAAATTTTGGACAGCAAAAATATAAAGCATGACTGGTTGCACTAGGATGTGGACAATGTCCAGGACTAGGCTATGAAGAAACATTTGCATCCGTTGTGAGAATTGAAACGATTAGATTGTTATTTAACATAAGTGCACAAAAAGAAAGAAAAGTAAAGATCTATGATGTAGAGACTGCTTTCCTACATGGAAGACTTAAAGAAGAAATTTTTATGGAATTACCTGATGGAATAATCAGGATCAAGTATGCAAATTGAGTATATATGGACTAAGGTAAGCCGAAAGATGTTGGACTAGGTGTGTTAGGCAGTGTCTGGCTCACTTCGCGTTAAGATCCTGTCATGAAAGTAAGAGAGGCAGATATATAAAGAAATAAGGTATCTCAGAGGGGGAATGACGACAAAGGGGAAAGGCGGGCAGGGTAAGTGTGGCGAGAGGGATTCGGTGAGAAGGGGGGTGAGCGCGAGGTTGATGGGCGAAGGGGTCCGTGTGGAGGGGAGGAGGAGATGTAGGCTGTTTCGAGGTCGAGTCTGTGGTTTTCGGTTAGTTTCGGCGTGGCTTAGAGCGCGCGACGTTCTCGAGGACGAGCCCGCGATTTTCGTTATCGGCGCAGCTTAGAGCGCGCGCAACGTTCTCGAGGACGAGCCGGCGGTTTTCGTTATCGGTGCCTCTTAGAGAGCGCGACCGAAGTTCTAAGTAATCGAAATAATGGTTTTGTTAGAATTTGTTCAAGATTTATTTTTTTGGCGGCGAGGCGCGTCCGGCGATGGAGTTAGAGTATCCGGCGAGGTTAACCTTCTTTCCTCTATTTTTGCTATGAAAGTATTTCGCCTCGATTTTGAAATATTAGTTTATTCGAAGAATTTTTCCGAAATGTAATGATGAAGCATTTACTGAACGCTTTGTCGAGACTAGCCGGAAGAGTAATTAATACTAAAATTAGGAGTATCGATGTACAGACATTGGAAATACCGATTTGTTTAAAGGAAGAATTGCGTAAAAATTATATAGAGGACTGTTTGCATTGAGCTGAAGAGATCGATTTCGCGGAAAACTTAGTGCGAAAGACGGGCGACGATTCGACGAACCTTCCGCGGACATCGGAGCCGACCGCTACCTGCTTTATCGCAATTGGAAATGGCGGTACGGCGTTCCGAATTTTTCGTGGGAGGTGAATCACGTGGTGCATTGCTATTATCAATTTGGCTGTTTATTCGATAACGGAAAGTATATCGAGGAAGAGGAAAGATATTGCGCGATTGCGCGCGTGGACCGAGCTATATTAGAAGCGTATCGACGCATATAATGGAAGTAGCGATCAGCAAGATAGTACTATCGGGTTACTTCATCGACGAGATTTTCGACATGTCGAATCACTGGTGCAGCGGTTGCGAAACGAGAGACTTGTTTTACATCGAAGAATACGACAAGGAGGATACATGATTTATTAGCAAAAAGATTTTGCATGCATTGAATGATGAATAACGGATGGAAGAATAACGGAAGAGCGTGAGATCAAAAAGTTTAAGGAAGATACACAATTTATTAATAAAAAGTCATATATTGATGAATGGATAGAAGTAAGAAAGGGATATTTTCGATAGCGCACGGAGCGTTGCAACGGTGGGCGCATACCTCGCGTGGGCGCGACGATGCGACGAGCTTCTCGAGTCTTTGCGGGAGAGGTGTCGAGAGAGCGCCGAAGAAGATCCACCGGGGCGATCAACTCTCTAATCACTCGAATCGTTCGATTGACGGGCGCGAGGAATGATCTGCGTCGATGCTTCGAGCGCTCGGGCGGCAGCAGCGAGAGACGCAAGGGATTCTCGTTGTCTGAGATCGAGACGGCTTTTGTTAGACGCTTTTTAACCGGCGCTGTTATCAATTTCGATTATATAGAACCTCTGCAATTTCTCAAGGACGCCAGAGATACGGTGCTTGATCGAGTGCGCGATGTTATGGATAGATACGATAGCGTTAAAGTTAATACCGCGTTTAATGGCAAGTTCGTTTCGAGTGATAAGATTTCTGTTAAAACTATCGTTACGATGAATCACCCGCTTCTGTCCGTGTCTGATTTGTGGGAATGGTACGGGAGCCACGTGGTTGATGCTATTGTAGCTTTGCTAGAGGAATTTCAGGAATGCGATAGCGAATGAGTGTTATCGCGAATACTGAATTTGACAGTGAACGTGAACAGATATAATCCTATGCGCGCTTAATGTTACGTCGAGATACAGCGAGAGATCAAATTGAAAAAGCTGTAGTTAACGTGAGATCTATGGACGATGCGTGTTTCGCGTAGTCGGTGGTCGCCGCTCTGTATCCAGTTGAAAAGAATGCGGATAGAAATTCCCAGTATCCTCATTATACGACGGTATTGAATCTCGAGGGTGTCGAGTTTCTTATGAGTTTGAACGGAATTGCTCAAACTCATAAGAAACTCGACACCCTCAAGATTCAATACCGTCGTATAATGAGGATACTGGGAATTTCTATCCGCATTCTTTTCAACTGGATACAGAGCGGCGACCACCGACTACGCGAAACACGCATCGTCCATAGATCTCACGTTAACTACAGCTTTTTCAATTTGATCTCTCGCTGTATCTCGACGTAACATCAAGCGCGCATAAGTTTGAACGTCTCAACAATGTATCTATTAACGTGTATATTATTCGGGATAAAAAGGATAAAAAAAGAATCATTGCTCCTCTGTGTCTCATCGATGATAAGAAGAAGAAACACGTCAATCTGTTATATATTAACGATACAATGCGACGAGATAACGCGGCGCTCTTCGCGTGAATCAAAAATCTGTCTCGTCTCGTGAGTTCGCAATTGAGCGCTCGACGTTGTAAAACGCATATATGCGATCTGTAAGTATTCATTAAAAAATTTGTTAAGCTAATAATATACGCGATGTAATGATAAATAATGCGTAGATGCATGCATGCATTATTTTTGAACGAGCGATAAGTTATCAGCTCTGCCGAGAGAATGAACGAGTGCGCTATCGTCCTTCCTACCGAAGAAGACAAATGGATAAATTTTAACAATTACGACAGAAAGGAGCGAGTTTCATTCGTGATGTACGCGGATTTGAAATGCATTCTGGAGAAGAAGAGAGAAAAGAGAACGCTGAACACGTCCATCGTTCAACATCATAAGGTTTACAGCATGGGATATTATGCGCGATGCGCGTTCGACGATCGCGAATCGACATACAAAGCTTATCGCGGCGAGAGCTGCGTAATTCGTTCGTAAACTGCGCGATCTGGCTCTTCATGCAAAGAATATTTTGGACATAGTTGTGCCTATGACCCTTCTTACACCGGATGAACAGGAGAGATTTCGCGATGCTACGCGCTGTCGCGTGTGCGAGAGACCGTTCGAATCGGAATACGTTCGCGTGCACGATCACTATCATCTGACCGGGCGATACAGAGGTCCCGCGCATTTGAGTTGCAATCTAAATTACAAGGATACGTACATTATTCCTATATTGTTTCACAATTTATCAGGCTACGACGCCCATTTCATCATTAAAGATGTGGCTAATGCCTTCTCCAGTAGTGTCGAGCTGTTACCGTTGACGAAGGAAACGTACATCTCTTTCTCGAAGAGCGTGGACGAGGCGTCGAGCCAAGAGAGACGATTCGGAAGACGAGTGAAATTACGTTTCGTGGATTTTTTTAAGTTTTTAAGGGCAAGTCTCGAAAAATTGATGTCTTATCTCGATAAAAACGAGTTAAAAATCGCTCGTTCGGAGTTTCCCGATCTCAACGACGACGATTTCGAGTTTTTTACGCGAAAAGATGTATTTCCATATGAGTATGTCGACGATATCAATAAATTGCGGGAGATTCGTCTACCGTCGCGCGAAGCGTTCTATAGTTCGCTGAGTGGCGATATCGTATCCGATAGCAATTACGTGCACGCGATAAAAGTTTGGGAACGATTTCGCGTCAAGACTTTGGGCAATTATAGCGATCTGTATTTAAAAACCGACGTTCTTCTATTTGCTGATGTCTTCGAAAATTTTCGCGCCACGTGTATGAGAAGTTACGGTTTGGACCCCGCGCATTATTATACGTTACCTGAATATACGTGGGATGCTATGTTAAAATATACAGGTGTTCAATTAGAACTATTAACGGATATCGATATGATGAACGGGGAATACGCGGCGGCCTGAGTCAATGTTCCAATAGATACGCGCGCGCTAATAATAAGTACGTACAGTTGTACGATCCCTCGAAGTCGTATCTTATGTACTTCGACGTAAATAATTTGTACGGATGGGCGATGTGTCAATCGCTACCTTACGAGGATTTTCGATGGATCGAGGATGTTGCGAGTATCAATTTAATGTCCGTGATGTCGGATTTGCCTATCAATTATATTCTAGAAGTCGACCTTGCGTATTAGGCCTGACCTTCACGATTCTCACGCTGACTTGCCCGACGCGCGATAAACCTCCTGGAAAACGGAAAACTAAACTCCTCGCCTTCTTGTGCGATAAGCGTTGTTACGTGATGCACTCGTAACTTGCAGCAATGCGTTAAACATGGATTACGTATTATGAGGGTACATAGAATATTACTAGATTCGCGCAATCCCCGTGGTTACGCGGATACATCGAGCTGAACACGCAATTGCAGATTAGTGCGAAAAACGAATTTGAGAAAAATCTATATAGATTGATGAACAATGCTGTGTTTGGTAAAACTATGTAGAATGTACGTAATCACTCGGACATCCGACTAGTGACCCGATGGGATGGGCGATACGGCGGAGACGATGATCGCGTAGCCCAACTTTCACAGTAGAAGTGTTTTCGCGAAGGATCTAATAGCTGTGGAGTTGCGCAAACTCGATGTTAAATTTACAAACGTGGGTATGTGCATCCTTGATATGTCAAAAATTCGTTTATAGGAATTTCATTACAAGTATATGTATAAGTATAGTATATGTATAGTATCATTGTATAAAGATAAGTGTAGGATAATGTATACCGACACGGATAGTCTTATCTATCACGTCGAAGGCGAAGACGTATACGAGGATATGAAGCGCGATATCGATAAATTCGACACGAGTGATTATGCAATAGATAATGCGATATGCCGCTCGTTAATAAAAGGATGCCGGGTCTTATGAAAGATGAGAATAACGGCGCGATTATGACGGAATTTGTTGGACTTAGAGCAAAGATGTACGCGTTGCGAGTCGACAGTAAGAGCGAGATGAAAAAGATTAAAGGTGTCAAAAGCGGCGTCGTCGCGAAAACGGTGACCTTCGACGATTACGCGCGCTGTCTGCGACGAGAGATCGAGATGACGCGCGAGTAGTCCTGCGTAAGATCCAAGTTATACAAGGTATATACGGTGTTGGAGTTGAAGGTCGCACTTAGCCCGTACGACAATAAGCGGTACGTCATATCCGGAACGACTGATACTTTACTGTGGGGGCATTATAAAATATCGTTGTAATAAGATTTATTTTTTTAATCGATAAAATTTATATATTTTATAGAAGATTTATTATAAATTTGTAGTAAATATAGTTTATAGAATAAAAATGCTAAATAAATATAGTTTATAGAATAAAAAACATATTTTATTCATAACATTTGTTATTTAAATAAAATGTATTTTTATTATAATACAGCTGCTTTATTTATAAGAATTGTGCGTTTCATCCATTCCTAACCATTTCACGTAAACCGCCGCCATTTCATCTCGCCGCCCCTTCGACGAAGCACCTTTTCCACGAGATATACATAGAGATCGGAAACGCGCAGCAACTCGTGCTCGTAGAATCCCCCAACGATTGACTCGTTTCGCGAAACTTTCAACAGATATATCACGGGATTGGTTCGTTGCAACTTAGCTATTCGGAATACCTTGATGGTCCAATTAGGCGTGAAACCTTTCTCGAAGATCATCTTATACTTGCTGATGCGTACAGGATCGTCTAGCTTAAATTTCGCGGGAGCGGCTATCTTTATGTTATACATTATGTTCAAAAGTTTATCGGCGATCGCAGGGGGCACGTCGACGGGTCTCATACCGATAGTGCGATGCTTTCGTGAGTTGTACTCTTTCACGAGACGGGGCAACACGTCGATCCATTTGTACGTTCCGTTTAGCGTGAAATACTTCCACATGGAGTTCTTGAGAGTGCGATTAAATCTCTCGATGATCGACGCTTTCATCACCAAGTACGTCGAATAATGATTTACGCCGCGTTTCTCCGTAAACTTTCGCACTTCGGTATTGTAGAATTATTTTCCTTTGTCGATCTGCAGATTTTTCTGACACCGCTTTATTTTAGATAACACTCGGGCAACCTCGCCGGAGCTCTTGCTCTTAAACGGTCCACGCGTACTTGCTCAAGACGTCGATAACAGTATGTAATTGTGACCTTTGTTGCTTCTCGCGTAAAGTCGCATCTCGACTACATCCGCCTGCCATAGAGCATCGTACCCGTGCACCGTGACGCAGTGACGTGAAAAGTTTCTTCTCACGAACGCGTGCAATTTTTTCACCAGTCTTCGTTTTTCGGTGCTTATTCTATCTTTTTATCGGAATAACGTCCTTTTACTGTTCGAGATTACAATCTCGAACTCGAATTTAGCGTGGAGATGCCGCGCGACCGTGTCGTCGCCGTGCGCGCGGTGCTAGGCGGCGTTTTTTAGATCGGTTGACAACGCGCGGCATCAATAAACATCGTCGCCCTTCTCGAAGGATCCAAGTTGAAATCGTGACAAACAAGTCACGCAAAAACGGTCGGCGGAAATGAGCGAATTTCGAGAAACCTTCTGGATCCTTCGAGAAGGCGATGACTAAATAAAAGTGAGCCGACTGCCGGGCACCAGGCAGTCCGCTGAGAACGATCGACGCGTGCACGTTATCTCACCGATCGGAGAATTCGGTTTCGCGGAGTCGAAACGTTATCTGAGTGCAGTTGAGTGACCACCGGAGTTAATCCGAGACAGACGATCTTTCGCTGTTTGTCCGCCGAGTGCGAATTACGATTACATTCGTGTGACAATCGTGATCTCTTGCGATTTCGTGAGTGCATGATGTGCATCGTGGGCACGACCGCGTCGCGATAATCGAGTTGCGATACTCGCAAGTGCATCAGTTCGGTGTCCGTCTCACCTCGCACCTGACCTTTTTCCACGTCACGTTCACTCGCGCGTCCACGCAATTTTCGCGAACATTTACTATCGCTTTTTCTTTCTCGCTCGATTTTGATACCGGAAAAACCGTTATCGAAGCCGGCGAGTTCGTCGAGTTTGTTTTATTAGGAGATTGGCTCGTGGTTTTTTCTAAACCTTTATCCAACTCGTTCGAGTCTTTCGTTAATCGAGACGTCGATTTTTCCAATTTTTATATTTTCTTTACGGAATTCGCCGCGATCTGCGACTTCTCCGGTTAGTTTTTGTATAATTTTATAAGATTCTATGTTTTTCGTAGAGGCATTTGTTATAAACTGCGATATGGAATTTCTCGTGGCGTCGATCCGTTTGTTCAGAGCGTCGGCGTTCGTCTCGATCTTCGAAATTGCGCTCTCCGTCGCGTCTAACCGTTTATTAAGAGCGCTTTCGAGCTGGGCTACTATCGCGAACAGCAGAACGACCCCCTGCCTTGCCTCGTCCGCGTCCTTTCTCAACTGCGACGTGATCTTCTCGGCGTTCTCGCAGTATTCGATCTCGTTCTTCTTCGAGGCGCGTAACGCGAGATCGACGTAACTCTTGCTCGTCGCGTCGTACTCGTCGGCGGAGCTCGCGCACAGCGCGTTATCGCGCACATAATTTTGCAGGGATTCGATAGCCGGGCGTAATCTTCCAACATCATTGTCGCGTTTCTTCAGAGATGCTGAATTTGTTCACGGACATCACGTGTGTCTCGCCGGCGACTGCGATGATCGCCGACGCGATCGTTCGATTTATAGGATCGCGCCCGCTTCGCGAAATTCCTCGATTATCGATAAAATCTCGTTATCATGAACATTGTTTCCAGCTTGACGCAAAGCGTTTAGTAATCGCAGACGATCCACTGATTCGTTCGGATCGTTCCAGTGAACGTAATCGATTCTATTCCCCGTAACTCGCATAGTCGACGATATGCGGCTCGCGCTCGTCTTCGCGCCGACGTACTGTAAAAGCGAAGCGATGACGTGTTTGTATCCTTTATTTCTTAAAACGGGATTACTAGCTTTTTTGTCGCGTCTATGAGCGTTCGTCATTAATATATTGTATATTTCTATATGTTACTTTATCATTCTCGATGTATCAGAGATCGTTGGGCATTCTTTTAAAAATTAACTCGTACAAACCGGGGAGTACCGACGTATCTGACACCGTTTATGAGTATGAAATCGTCGACATCAAAACGCCTATCCCCGAGCATCGCGTCGGCCTTGCCGTTGTACACTCCGTAAATGTGATTGATCTCGCTCGGCCTTTCCGCGCTGAAAAAAGCTCCCATGTACTTTCGTCCCAACGGTCCTAGCTGACCATGCAACATTTCGCGACCTTGAGGAGTTCGAAGAGTTCATTTAACGGACGTTTCAAGCGTCGAGGGCGATCCTTGAATATTTCCATTTCGCCCAACGCGAGCGGATCTCTCTCGCTGGGGAACGTGTCTAATGGAATAGACACGTTTTTCAATCACCGTCTCGCTCATTTCGCTTTGACCTTTTCTCGCATAGAAGTCAGCAATTCCTCTATCTTCTTTTTTCCCTCGACGCTCATCAGCGTCGTTGGATCAGCGTTGACCGCCTCGAGTTTGATCGCGTCTCGCTCTTCTTGCTCGGTGAGTTCGGCGATGCGACGCAGCGGCTCGATGATCGGTTTGAAACGAGTCTTCATAGCGACCTCGCTCTCTTACTGGTTTTCAACGCTCTGTCTTTTTTTACAAATCGAAGCGCGCATCTTAGCTATCTCTTTCGTCATCTCCCGCTCGTATCTTTCGTAGCCATCGCGAAAGGATCGATCATTTTTCGCTCGTGCGCGTTCGACGCATCCGCGATTACTGATCGCTCTATGGTACGGCGAACTCGTTAAATCCTCGTCTGTATCTACCGTTGCAAAGCACGCTGTCTTTGTCTATCACTAAAAACCCGTATTTGCGCTGCCAACACGCGAGACACAATAAGGCATAAAAATCATCGTACGACATATCGGTGTCTACGTAATCGTGTATGCGTGACGCAATTTGGTGTCCTGTTTAAATAGAATCAGCAGATTCGCGTTATCTCGTATTAAATGTTTCGGTATCTTAGCATACGTTTGACATAGATAGAAGCAATCGACGTTCGAGTTTCGACTCATAGCAAAGAACTCCCTGACAGTGGTTTTTTTATCGCATGCTACATCATCGAATACGAATATTGAATTTGGAAGCGCTTTGCTAGGTGGAATAACGTCAGAGTTATTGGAAAATGTGAAATAACCGATATCCTCCATTGGTGCTAATAAGTTTTCTAAATATTTATATTTTGATTGTTGTAACGATTTCGAATAAACGTAAACGTTTTCGAAGCGCAAGCCGTGCGGGTTTTCCAGTAAACTTATCAGCGCGTTCGTTTTACTGCAATTAGAAAGGTCGCAAATGACGCAACGAATAGTGTTCGGTAAGAGATTGCCGTGTCTGCGCGTCCCCGCTTCGTTCAACGATCGCGCTCTACTGTTCAAATTCGTCACTTTTATTGCGATCGGCTGCTGCACGAAGCACATCTCTTCCGTCGCGCGCGTGCGCGATATATTCACGAAACGGGGCGAGATCCTATTATTTATATACGAATCGATTCTCGT
The DNA here is from genome assembly GCA_039654445.1 of Cataglyphis savignyi. NCBI lineage: Eukaryota > Metazoa > Arthropoda > Insecta > Hymenoptera > Formicidae > Cataglyphis > Cataglyphis savignyi. The sequence continues at coordinate 10,385 of JBCEZY010212397.1, forward strand.
CGATCGCGCAATAGCGAATCGCGCGCGGTCGAACGAGATGTTTATCCTACTACTAGAAAGCGACAATATCCTCGAGCTTACCGCCGAACAGTTTATTCCGAAGACGATCTTATTGCGACATTTCGGTCGCTACGTGGAATGTGTGTAGGAGAAATTGCTCGAACATATAAAAACGGATCCTGAAGTGCGGCGCTATCGTCGGTGACTGGAATACCACAATCGTCCTTGGCAACAAACGCAAAGCGAAGGATCGGCATCGCTCATTAAAGATTGCGGCAAATGCAATTTCCGAAGCGAAACAATGTAAGCGGTGATATCAGCGCGGGTTTATTGAACAGCAATAAACGCGCTGCCTTTCGAATTATATATATCAGGCTATCAATTCTGCTGGCCGAGCACTCGTCTCGCGAAGAAGCTCACGCGAGGCGATCGAGGCGTCAACCCGTTGGACGCGGCTTGTCGCGAGCACGACATCACGTACTCGCAAAGCGACGACCTCGCCGATCGACAGCGCTCACCGATAGAGCGCGCGAGCGCATCGTGGCGAACGACTCGACCTTGGAGAGAGCCGCCGGGACTGCCGTATGGCCAGCTATGAAAGCGAAGACGAAACTCGAAATGGGTATGACTGCGAGAATCAAGAGAAAGGAACGGGAGGAGGAGAACGACCGTTACGAAGAAACGAATGCTTCCCGTAGCAAAACGCGGTGGCTTTTTACCGTTACTCCCAGTAATGGTAACCCCCGTTACCCTGTTACTTCCAGTAACGGTAATCCCTGTTACCGTTACTGGGAGTAACAGGGTAACAGTAACAGGGATTACTGTTACTGGGAGTTCTCGGTTTCTTGGCTGCAGGAGCAGCGGGAATCGCGAAGACAGTGAACGACAGCAAAGCGATCCGACGGCTGGAGGAATTGCAACGTCACAATCGCGCGATCGAGAGTCGCGGTTTGTACCTCGCGCTTTACAAACGCGGAAGCAGTACACCTTCGATGAGAAAAAGAGGAAGCGTTAAAAAAAATTTCGCGTAAGACGTTAGGGATTTTCCCACCAGTTGTGTAATAACGGACGACAGCTGAATCGCGCCGCGATACTCTTGCGCGTGCCTCACTTTAGAGTCGTGTTTATGCGCGACGCTCTTCCAACGCATCGTAACGAGAGCGGTATCGTGAATTTGGACGACGCGTCGAGATCGGGCACTCATTGGGTCGCGTACGCGAAGAAGAGCGATGACGTGATTTACTACGACGCTTTCGACAATCTTCGTCCACCGCGCTAGCTCGAGCGTTATCTCGGGCGCAATACGATTATTCGATACAATCGTAGCTCTCAACAGACGAACGATCAGAGTATCTGCGGACAATTGTGTCTTGAATTTCTCGGAGAGATCGATTGGAAAAAATTTTAACTATAACGCCGGAGCGCTCCTCGGTCGAGCGCAATTCATTCGCGCTCGCCGATCATGTCGCTGACTCTCACATTATGAGGACGAAGCAGCTTGCTCGCGGCGAGTTACTTTCCGCCTTTGGATCTGAACGATTACGAGGTAGGTCTTACTAATTAGCAAGACCTTCGAAATTCGAAACCTATAATACGATACCTAATGTAAATTTCACTAACAATAAATTTTACTTTGACGATAATGACGAAGTTATCGCGATTCCTGCCGGATCTTACGAGTTAAACGCTATAAACGCGTATCCAAGAATCGCGATTCGTCGCAAACGGCAAACGAAGGAGAAAGAGCAAAAGCGAGACGAAGAAAAACCGGAAACGAAAAATGAGGACGATGATTACATATATAACATCGATCATCGCGAAGACGATTTTTTCGAGGATAACGAAGATGGCGATAAGAGCGAAGGCGACGCGGAAACGATAACACCATGAGAAGCGAGATCAAATGCGCGTATCGAATAAATTTTACCAAACCCGACAATATTGGTTCGCTATTGGGTTTCTCGTCTCGCCTTTCTGTTTCGCTTCTTCTTTCTTGATCATTTTCTCCCTCATCAAACTGTTTATTTCATAATCTTCATTTTCATGT
>JBCEZY010212564.1:0-12374 GCA_039654445.1 Cataglyphis savignyi
TATATATACATGATTGATCTCCCTATGTTTGGAATGACGCAAGACGTTGAACGCAACGATACACGGAACACTCACAAGAAAGACAAAACACGGAAAGAAAGTCACGCATGTATAGTTATAAAAATATCTTTAATTATAAAAAATAATTATCACAATTAATTTATACAGTTCAAATAGTTAAGAAAAGTGTAGTCCGAAAAGAAAGATAAGCGGTCGTGTTATAATCCAATGTACAAAAAGAAAAGCGGTCGTCGTAAGCGGTTTTAGAATTAAGAAAAGCGGTCATATTAATGCGGTGTATCGGAGTGCGGTTTAACTGTACGGTGTAACTGCGCGTAAGAAGCGAGTGCGCCCGCTCTTCGAGAACGGCCCTCTTATAATGTAGCTTTTGTTGTTCGCTGCCAATAATTTCAATCGGTTTAAAATCTGAAAAAGCGCCGAACTTATTGGCTGCTATGCGAAGTGCTGGCGCGAGGCTAAAATTAGCACGCACGATAGGCCGGTGGCCCTTATGTCAGCGTATATGATATCGCGCGTGCCGTTTGCCTTATCATGCGACTAACCGAAGTTTGCGCGATATATTATTAAACCTGTTTGCGACATGGATTTTGTTAGCGGCAGAAAAAGTTAAGAGATAATGATTGTCACGATTTATTTTTCGACTTTGAAAGGATATAAGAATTAAATAATACGAGATGTTAGCTGAATAAAATATAATTATTTTAAGCCCATGTCGCAAATATTTCTTACAAATTAAAATGAATTGTTTAATGAATTTGTTTGAGGATGATCTCAAACATCCTAGTATATCCACATCATCCGCATACTTTGGCAGTTGCACGGATTTGCACACAATTGTTGAGCTCACGTCGATCTGGAATTTCTTGACAATGTATTTCAACACCAGGTTAAAAAGCATAGATGTCAGCCCGTTTCTATCTTTGTGATATTTGAAAGGGGGTCGTTAGTTTTCCATCGATTCTTACATGAGCTATTGTATTACGCATGGTTGTTTTTACTAGCTTTTCACTAGCTTAGATGGGATATTAGATTCCCGTAGGATTGCATATAGTTTTTCTTTAAAAATGCTATCAGGCTTGTTTTCAAAACTTTTCCGTAATCTGTTTCACTACGAATAGCTGATTACAAGTCGATCCACCTTTTCTGAAACTAGCCTGATATTTCCCTACGATTTCTTCCGCATGCGGCTCTAGCCTTTTCTTTAAGATGCTTGTGAAGATTTTATATGATGTGCTTAGTAGTGAAATTCCTTGGTAATTCTCACATGCCATTTTGTCCTTCTTATAGATCGGGTGGATGTTTGTTTGCCACTCCTCTGGGATCCTCTCTTCTCTCCAGATTTCGCTAAATAACGTGTGCAGTTCCGACAGCAGAGCTTCTCCTCCATATTTGATGAATTCCACGGGGATATTGTCTATTCCCGTTGCTTTATTATTTTTTAAACTCCGGACTGCTTTCTTTATTTCTTCCAGTGGGGGCATTGAGTCTTTCTCTTCTCCGGCTGCTAGCTCGGTCGGCTGGTTATCGGTTTAAGTCAGGTTTGGGATAAGAAGAGGGCTAAAATATTCTGCCCATCTATTAAGCACTTGTTCTCTTCCAGTTATCACCGCTCCATCTTTATTTCTGCAGATGGATGGTCTGGGAATGAATCTCTTCTTAAAGAAGTTTACTGTTCTGTAGGCCCTTCTTGGATTATTTTCCTTGAAATTTTGCTCCATTTGCTGTACTATGATATTGAGATACTTCCTGCTCCTAATGATCCTATGTGCTTCTCTTCTCACCTCTTCGTACTCCCATCTCTTCGCACGTGCCGGTCTTTCCAGGTAGTTCTTGCGGGCTGTGTTTCTCATTTCTATCTTCTTCATGCATTCCTGATCGTACCTCATTCCTCTCTTTTTCTCTGGTCTGGGACCTAGTACAGCCTCTCCTACGTTTATTATTGCATTGACCTCCATTTTTCTTCAACTGCATTTGCTGTCGCATCATCAGTACCACATGGTACTACGTTGTGCATTTCAAAAAGTTTTCGCAGTTTAAGCTGATAGTTACTTTTTGACTCAGCTATCTTGAGTTTTTTCGGGTAGAGTCTCTTTGCTTTCATGTTCCTACCTGTCCTACCTCTCATTATGCGGGCTCTAAATCTTGTACAGACCAGGAAGTGATCAGAATCGTAGTTGGCCTCTTTGTATGTTCTTATGTTTATGATGCTGGATGTATTTCTTTCACTGATTAGGATATGATCGATCTGGATGTTATGCGTCCGTCTATCTGGTGAGCTCCAAGTTCATTTATGAATGTCCTGTCTGGGGAAACAAGTCGAACTGATCACCATGTTTCTGGATATTGCGAAGTTTATTGCATGTGCCCCGTTGTCATTGCTTTCCTCGTGTAGGGTACTGCTACGTGCTACTCGCCTGAATTACGGTTCTTTGATAATCTTGGCGTTGAGATCACCTAGTATTATTTTTATATCGTTGGACGGGGTTCCATTATGTGCCTGTTGCAGCTTTTGATAGAAACTTTCTTTAATTATTTCGTCTTTTTCTTCCGTTTTCGCGTGTGCATTGATGAGTGTCATGTTGAAGAATCGTGTCTTTATTCTCAGCGTACAATCTTTCGTTTATTGGTTTATTGGTCTAAAATCTAGGATGCTCCCTTTGTTGTTTACTATAAATGCAACTCCTAATTCGTCTACTATCATTATCATTACGGAAAGTCATGTGCGTTTCAGTTTCTGAGGATTCTGACCCCTTCCATTTTGTTTTCTGCACCGTTATAATGTCGATATTTTAATCCAGAATTATTTTACTCAGCTCCTTCAGGACCCCCGTTCTATGCAGACTCCATGTACCAAAAATCATGTCCTTATTCGTTTACCATGTTCTTCACCTCTGAGTCCGTCCAACATCCGAGTTAAGGTTTCCTAACAACGGGTTTTTTTATAGGATGAAGTTGTTATTCCTACGCCCAACTCTCCTCCTTTATATTTGGAATCGGCTCTCCGGAGCTCCTTGAGCTCCGTGGAAGCGGAGTTATTCTTAAAGATTACTAGGCGCATTTTTCTCTTGTCAATATTTTGGATTTCTCCCTTTTGTTTAATACCCGGGGTAGTAATTATGCAAAACCGAAAATTATAGCAATGTAAAGCAATGTAATCTATTTGCGCCCTGCCCTCCAGGTATCTGATAGCTGTAAGTTGATAAATGGACAAAGATTTTCCCCTCTAACGTTTTCCTCTCGGAAAATATTCTCCTTGAGTTTTTACCTGTCAACGTCGCAATAGACGAATTCTGTAGCATGGTTTCATTCTTGAATGAGATCTCAATGAGTATTGATGTGCGAAGTTTAGTATTCAAAGTGCATTTTGCTTAAACTCTTGTTATTTTCTATCAATTATTTACGATTGTGAAAATAGTAGTCAAAAAAATAGAGATGATGATAGCAGTATTCTGTCAACATCGGCCGGGCAAAGATTTGATTCAACAAGACGAAAAATTGTGGTAGACTCGTATTTATAGTACTATAGTATATTTATAGTAAAAACGTCGAAAAACACAAAAAGCATATGTAAGATGAAAAAAACCCGTATGTAACGAATACACGGTAATAACTGTATTTAATGCATTGAATAAAAACTTGAAAATTTCTTATTTTTTTAATTGTTTATACATTTAATTATTGTTCATTATTGAAATTTCTGTTATTCCTACACTTACGAAATGCTTCAATTACGTGATAACAAAAGCAAAAAAAAAATACCTCGATATCCGGTTATTGAACAAGCGTATTATCAATTTTGACCACTGATAACAAAAATAATTAAAAAAAAAAATTATAGCTGAAAGCGTAAATTGATGTAATATGATCTAAATAACGAGGATCTAGCCGGGCTAAAGCGTATTTTTAAAACACAAAACTGGGTACCCGGGTATTGACAAGAGGGTTAAATGCGGATAAAATAGCTACCTAGCGGTTAAAATACGGAAAAATAAAAATTTTCATAAGTATAAATAAATGAGTGATTTTCTTTGCACTTGTGTGCGAAAGTTACGTGGATGCGCGAGTGAGCGTGCCGTGAAAAATCAAGCGCAAAGTGAGATGGACGCCGGACGGTACACTCGCGAGTATCGCAACGCGAGTATAGCAATGCAATTGTGTGTCACACGATGCACACTGTGCATTTACTAATCACGACAAATCTCGAGTATTACACGATCGTAATTCGCACGCGACGGATGAACAGCGATAAATCGTCTGTTTCGGAGTAACTCCGGTGGTCACACACCGGCACTGAGATATCGTTATTACTTCGCGAGACCGAAATTCTATTATCGCTGGGATAACGTGCACGCATCGATTGTTCTCAGCGGACTGCCCGGGGCGCGGCCGTCGACTCACTTTTTATTAAGTCATCGCCTTCTTGAAGGATCCAAAAGATTCTCGAAATTTGCTCATTTCCGCCGACCGTTTTTATATGACTTGTTTGTCACAATTTCAACTTGGATCCTTCGAGAAGGGCGATGGTGTTTGTTGATGCCGCGCGTTTTCAATCGATCGCAAAAACGCCGCCTCACATCGCGATGCGGCGACACGGTCGCGCAGCATCTCCACGCTGAGTTCAAGATGGAATGACAATCTCGAACTGCACTGTTAGACCAATATTCATAGCCCGTTTTTATATTTAAGATCATCTCAAGATGGTCTAAAATGCTGTGCGATCATTTCATTGGTTGAATGAGATATTAAAATAAACCAAAACCACACTTAAGAAATTATCTTAAATATAAGAATAAGTAGGCTATAAATATCAGCCTTAAATCATCCATTCAATTTATTAGAATTCCATATTAATTTCTCAAGGAAGCCGCATACGAGCGTATATAACAATTGTCTTATAATAATGCATAACTTTTGAAAGAGCAAATAGGAGCAGGCAAATTGTTTTTTAAATCTTTGAGATACTTTGAGGAAGACTTCTATCCAATCAGATTCAACCTTATGCAGTCTCGTGTATTAAATTGTATTGAAAATGTATTGAAAGTTTGACATTTTATTCTATTTTAAGCATTCAAATTAGTACTTTGTTTATTTGCAACAAATACAATATTTTTCAAAAATTAAATAACAAAAATATTTTTATATAAAGTATATTCATAACTATCAAAATAAATTTTTTCAAATTTTTTCGAGCATTCGTGACTTTTCACAAGCTCTTTAAAGAAATGACAAATATCCGGGAAAAAACGATAGAAAATTATATTGTTACATCCAGACTCTATAAGAGCCAGCGGGAGGGCGTAACCTATCTAACTCCGCTAGACAAACGCTAGACAACGAGTGTCTCGGAGACGAGCGAATTGACCAGGGACCTAAGACAGGTCAATGACCGGAAGAGTCGCTTTTACTCTGTCAGTAGGTCGTTCGTTGGTCCCTTTTTCGGTAAAGGAATTTTTCGGTAAATCCCTATTACTCAGGACGGGACCTTGTGCGATATCAGGGTACGAGAGAGAGAACGGATATGCAAGAAAAAGGAAATTATTTATATTTTTAAAGATATCAAATTTCCATGTTTACTTAATAAAGAGTAGTAAGAAAAAAAAACAAATTACATGGATTATCTAAGTTAGCATGATTACATAGTTTATTCCTTACTATTTATGACTTATTAATTATTCCTTATTTACATATTTTGTGTGTGTGTGTGTGTGTGTGTGTGTGTGCGTGTGCGTGTGCGTGTGTGTGTGTGTGTGCGCGCGCGCGCGCGCGATTCATGGGATTTCCTCTATTATGCATGTAGAAGGGGGAAATTGTTCCCAAATTGTCGCCCTAGAGAAGGCGACGGAATTTACATCCAGGGACAAACCACGGGATCACGGTGTTGGGTAGGGCCTCCGTTAATGCGGTCCGCAACTCTCTGAGGTCCACCGGGCCTGGCCCTATGCAAACGATTCCATCTGGAAGTGGGTCGGAGGAAATTGACCCAATATTCAGAGACGGAACTGGTCCTCAGACAGCCTTTGCTGGTTCGGATCGAGGTGTATCCTCGGTCCCTGAGAATACTTCCTCTGGATTAAAACGGGAAGCCGGCGAGAGAGGTGATTCGCCTTCGAAGATATCACATGGTTCTTTCGATTGGATGTTCTTGGTTAAGGGGGCGAAGAATAGGGGGAGTCGCTTAATATAATAATAGAAGGGGTGACTCCGCTCTTGAGCGGGTAGGAGAAGCTGGAGGAGAAGTACTGGAAATCGGGGAGTGAGGAGTGTCAGCCGTGGATATATTAATATTAATATTAACATTAGTGCTATCCGTGATATTAATCTCAAATGATTCTGCCTGAACCCGAGCCAATTTCTTCTTAAGCCGTCTATTCCGACGGTTACGCGCGCGCTTTACCGACGCACGGGAGGATCGCTTTCGGCTTACACCTTCCACTGAGGGAGGATATAATAATAATAAATAAAATTTAAAAAAAATAAAAAGACGTTTTGGCGATATAAGAAAATCCGAAATAATTCTTGGGATTTGTTTAAAGTTAGACTTTAAATTAAATACTCGACCTTATATTTTCTTGATAAATTTTTTGTTCAATGTGATGTATATTAATTTGTATTTGTTTATTATATATAAATTTTGAGTTTTATATAAATTATTATATGAGTTAGAACCCACGAAGAGATTAAAGTAAATTGGGGATCGCTCTTGGGGAATGTGAACGACCTTTAGTGACTGATAGCGAGAGAGATAGATAGATAGATAGAAAGAGAGAGGGAGAGGGAGAGGGAGAGGGGGAGAGGGAGAGAGAGGGAGGGGGGAGGGGGAGAGAGAGGGGGAGAGAGGGGGAGAGAGAGAGAGAAAGAGAGAGAGAGAGAGAGAGAGACAGTCGCGGGTAGCTTTGCAAAATACAGACGACCCTTAGTAACTGATAGAAGGAAAGAGATAGTTTCGGAAGAAAGAGTAATAATTTTAATTTCGATAATAATTCTAAATTGTTAGTAATTGTATCTCAAAAGCATTCAATAAAATTTTAATTGGATGGTTAAATCCAAGAATTGTTTTGGACTAATTAATTGAAGAATTTAAGCACTTACTACTTATCGAGTGCGATGGTACTTGGTTTATGAAATTTGGTAGTCCTTGCCTCACGAGCTCGGCAGATGGAGTTCACACAATCTTTCACTATAAAGTTTTTTCGGAAAATTCTTACAACGCAAAGTTTTTATAAAACACAAGATGCATTATACAGTTTTGATCAACTATAATTCAGAATACACTGTGAGTAAAAGAATGGAAACTTTACTGATTAATAGAACGTCAGAGAAAGTATATGAGCTTGATGTACACAAAGTGTCGCACGATTTAAAAAAATTAATAATGAATGTTTTGACGAATATTCCGGTGCTTATTAATCCCTTTTGCTCCTCCTTTCCATTGGTTCGTTAATCTAGTTCGACGAATAGTTTTTCCTATTCACGCCCTCCGGTTTTTCTTAGTTAGTTTAAGTTTGAAATCATAGGTGTTGGTGAAGACCTTGGCTGAGTTTCGACCAATGGAAAGTAATTGCAATAGAGCTAAGGGTGAGGCTTCCGTGTTACGGATTGAGTCATGCTCAGTTCGCTTTAATCGCCTAAGTTGACATTTTACTTGAGATTTATGATAAATAGGTAACATAAGAGGGTGGTCTGGCAGGCAAGCATGTGGTGTCAAATGTCGCGGGTGTTCAACTCCGGATCATTTGTGAATAATTCTGTACCTCGCTCTCTTTTTGCTTAGAGTTCTTGGGTCTGATACCCGAGCTTGAGCTTGAACATCTTGCTGTCTGTTTGTCATCCATATCCACATGGTTTTAGATTTTTAACGTTTGATTGTCTGTTATCTTTTGTTTAAAATTCTTGAACTTTCAGAGTAAATTTATAGATCTGTTTTTATACTTAATTTTCAACAGCGAGATTACACAGTCTCGCTTCCCAGACTTCGCCTGCTTATTTTTTCTGTCAGACATGGACTATTTCTTAGAACCTAAATTTATGTCACTAACGAATTTTCGATGAAAGAAATCAGTCGGTGAAAGAAATCATGCAGTCTGCCGGATGTAATAATTTATATATTAGTAAAAGAAACACAAAAAAATACTCGTGAAGTCTATCGGATGTAACAATATTAATCTTTATAAATAAATTTTACATTACATTTTCAGTGTTTTAACATATTTTCTTTTGTTTCGTATATTTCAGAATGTTATAAAAGTGAGGGTATAATTAATTTGTCAATTTTAATACTTGCTGAAATTCGATTTTATTTACTTTTTTCGGATTTCGCCCACTGTGTGCCGTAAAAAATGCAACATGCTCAAACTCTAATCTATTTTCAATATACATCTTCAATATTGGGACAATCTCGAAATTTTTTGAAACTCATACTATCTCATGTAATTTGAAGCACAGAAAAAAGAATCCGTTGAAAAACACTTTAATTTTAAATAAGATAAAGGTTTGGTTAGATTATATCTTTTGAAAGTGGAGCACGCCTAGACAGCGCGGAACCAACTTTGTCCACGTATATAGTTTACATAGTATATAATTAACGGGAAACGAAGTCCACCCACAATCTTTGTGCGGATGGTAAAGTATGTGCGTCGACGCTATGTGGTTTCGCCTCCCCTCCTCTCCTCATCTTATTGAGTGCGTACAATTCCGAAAGATACAACAAACCAAAATAAAATTTTAGTTTTAAATCCGAAGTGGCAATGGCTCTATCTCTGTAAATGTAAAGAAATACTTCTTTCACTTTCTTTTACTCTATTTCAAAATTGAAATATTCATATACTTCTTTCACTTTCTTTTACTCTATTTCAAAATTGAAATATTCAAATATAAAATTTAACCAATTATTTTCCATGACGAACGTCGCCGACAAATTTGAGCTATAATCCTCGAAATCAAAATACGAGCGAAAGCGAGAACAGTTACCTGCTCCGGGCATGATCGCATGATCGTTACGATGAAAAAATGTGACAAACACTTGGATTCTCGAACATTCGATGCCGAAAAACTCCCTTTATTGAAATCGGCAGATCACGGGTCTTAGCGGTCGTTAGTCAGTCGGTCTTTTACGACGTATAGAACTGGTCGATACACTCAAGTATATAATTTTTGCGCTGCTGTTAGCAGCTCGTATTTTGTATTCGTTGTCGCGAGTTTCTTGCAATCTTTATAATTTAATTCACTCGTGTCATATATGCTTTCGTCTCGTTGTGCACTTCTCAACTGACATTCTCGCGTGCGATCGAGCATAAAATTTATTGTGAGAAACGCCTCAATTCTTATTTATTATAACTCACTTTATAATTGTAACTTGTGATTGTGAAGGAAGTGGAATCCGAGAGCCGACGTTATCCGCATCGTGAATGTTCTCTACCTCGCGTTGAAATCCATCCGATGACCGATGCAAGATTTCCGCATGCAAGATCTCGCTATCGCGAGAATTTCTAGCAAGAAATTCATCAAGATTTCTGAATTGCGGAGAAAAATATTGCCTTAACGGCCATTATCAAGATGTCCGAACAGAATCGCGGATCATGTGCCGTCGCTCGCTCCCAAAATTAAGCAATAAACAGTTATTAAAACTCTTTCAAGCAAGTAATTATTACAAATTCCTTATCCTCCAGCGAATCTACAGATTCGCGTTACATGTCTTCTCGCTCATCTCTGAGCGTCTATATCTAAAAGATCCGGCCGGTCGCATCACGATCGACTCCCTAATACAAGTACAACATAAATAAACTGTATTTTATATTGCAGTTTTACCATTTATCACATGACGCTAATTTTAATGTTAAACTCTTATATTAGTTCGTGCCTGACGTTTCAAGGCCAGGGAAATAGGAAAGTATTTGGGATTTTTTATATGTTTCATATGTTATTACATCGCCCTTGTTTGTTGGGATCAAATCAAAAATTTGTCTTTCTCTGCATCCGATCGAAGCATATTTTATTAACATCTTCATCCGTCGCAACAGTTTTCTCCTTCTTATTTGCTCGAACTCCGATATACGTCTTCAGTTGTGATTGACTATTGTAACATATTAGAGAGATCTCCAGTCTAGCATCGCTACGACGATGCTCGAAATTTCTACAGGCAATTCAGTTAAAAAATCAATTTTACTTCCGTCGTACAAGCGGAAAGTAAAATAGATGCGGAAGAGACTTTTAAAAAGTTTCTCAAGCGTCTCCATCTTTTCTCCGCGTCTTGGCAAGCAAGCTCATATAGGACCTGAAATGATTTTCACTTTCGGGTAAATTTTCCGCTCCGCCTAGCGGAGCGTTCGCTTATTAGAAAAAAGAGAAAAAGGAATGTTATAATCTAACTCAGAAACTATAGAACACAATGTCAGGCTAGTCGAACTGCCAGCGTTTCGGAAATCGAGAAGAAGGGGTTTATTTCATCTAAGTGTTTAAGAGCCGGAGTTAGGATCGCGAGACACTATCAGGTAATCATGCGTTATATATCAAAGATGCTCCTTCTCTTACTAATCTCGATTAGTGTAAAAAGGATAGCTTTCTATTTTTATAGAGCGATATCCAGGCTTCCACCGGCTATATTTTAGGAACGGCAAAAACTGAGACTAAACTAGTGGGGACTATCTCTGGGAATCGCGTAGGCGCGGAACTAGTTACTTACTAAATGATTTTACTAGAATATGTCAAGGATGTTGCGCAGACGCAACTACATGTATGTAATTCAAAAGTTTAATACGAGTTAAAAAAATAAAATTTGTACAATATTATAATGAAAGAGGAATCGAGAAAAATATCGTATATTCATAAAAAATGGAATCAAATTCGTTTCTTGAGAGAAATTAATTGTGGAATAAAGTATTGTACTTAATAATGATACTAAATCTCATTATGACAATAAATTTTAATAAAAAGGGATGATTTAGAATAAAAGGGCAGTGTATTCCATCAGGGTGAGTGCCCAGCAAATAGGTTTCAATAGGTTGGATCGTGTACGGATGAAAATTAAATGATAAATTTTTGTTTCAATATACTATATTTTATTTAATTTCCCGTTGTCAGTAATACAGATGTGCGGATTCTAACGCAGGTCTTCTGAGGGCTAGTGAGGGGCGATGGGAAACCGCGAGGCAGGGGGGTATGACGTCACGCGATAGAGGGGAGTGTCATCACGCACGATAATTCGCGGGGCGACTAGCGATTGCGGAGTCCACGGAGAAGAGAAGGATCCACGACGCGATCGGTAGGCGAGAAGTCCGCGGGGAAGAGAGGAATTCGCGGCATGATCGGATGGTGAGGGCTCCGCGGGGAAGAGAGGGATAGCGCGCTCGAGGGATTGCATGCATGTAAGAGAAGGATAGTGCTAATGAGATTCTCAATGTGTGGGAGAGAAATAGCGCAAGGGGTCCACGTGACAGCGGTCCAAGGATAGCGTTCGCGTGAGAAAGGAATAACGCAAGGCGCTCGCATAAGAGAGAAATAGAGAGAGAGAGAGAGAGAGAGAGAGAGAGAGAGAAAGAGATAACGCGAAGCATGCAAGTGTGATACGACATTCGTACGTCGGTGGGTATGAGGGAGATAGCGCAAGGCGTTTAGAAAAAAGATAGCGTCCACATTGGTGTGGAAAAAAGATAGAGAGAGAGAGAGAGGTATAGCGTGTAGGAAAAGAGGTGCAAGAATGATTCACTTCTTACATATAATAATAATAAAAATAATATTTATTTAAAATAAAATATGTGTGTGTAAAATACATATCAAGTATGTGTGTGTGTGTGTGTGAAATATAAAAATTATAACATAAAAATATAATAATAATATATATAATTATAGGGTGCCATCAACTAAAAGAGAAAAAGAACAAATTTTATATAAATGAGTAATAATAATAATATAAATTTTTAAAAAGATACATACAAACAGATTTTAATAGTTTCGGTTTTTGAGGCTCTTCTTCATCGTCGCTGCTAAATTCTGGATCGAGTCCCAAGCCTCTTCAGAGACTGCCGCAGATTTCAATCATGATCATATCCACACTTATTTGAAAATATCTTACTTGATTATGTGTATTCGTCAAACAACATTTCCTGTTACATATCACAATGTTCTCTAGATTCCATTTCACACATCGTAAAAACCACTTTTAGTGTTAATGTTTGATTTTTGCAAATGCCAAGTTCTCTATTTTGTACAAAATGTACAAATGAAGTCTCAAGAGTCTTCTTTGTATCAATCTTTTAAGCTTTTTTTACGTTTGTAACGGTTGCCGCTTCACGATCGGCGTGGTGCGCGCGGACAGCGCAATCGGGATCAGGGCTCGTGAAGGGGTGAAACACAGTGAT
>JBCEZY010212620.1:0-12347 GCA_039654445.1 Cataglyphis savignyi
ACTTTATAAGAATCGCGGGTCACATTTATGTTTAAAAACTGATGTGTTCTAACTTACTCATCTTTATTTTACATATAATCATAAACGTCTAAAGTATTGTTCGTGTCATTGGTCACCTAAAGGACATTTAAACTAAAATAAAACAATTAAGAATATTCGGATCACAGTTGTGTAACAGGATTTCAACGCATTTGATTCTTGTAGAGAATCGCGAGAAGTGAATAGCATGATAAAAAGCGGATAAGTGAGAAACATTTAAAGTCTGCTCCGGGCGAAACATGGTTCCGTACAAATGTCTTGCAGCCTACAATAACCTTTTGCCTTGAGTAAATAAAGTAAATAACGTTGTGTCATTCCTTATTTCGTATAATATGGTTGCGGTAATAAAGTGCACATTGTTATTATCGGTCAGGCGTATTTTAAAGCTTTATTACTTCCGCACCCGATACCTATGTAATCTCTCTATTATATTTTATTGTTTAGAAAATTCATTAAAGCTATTAAATTAATAAACAATTAATCGTTTAAAAATTTATTAAGTATTAAATTTAAATATTATAAAGTATTATAAAAACATTTTAAAACTATTAAAGTTTTATATAAACTATTATAAAATTCTTCTCAAATGGATCAACATTCGTATGTATATATGCGTGAGCGAATGCATTGTAGATAAATCAATCATCGCGATTTTAGGAAAAATTTAAAGAATCTAAACATAAAATTATAGATGTATATATGTATATAAAATTTGATTATTATCCGCCTTTTAATATATAATACAAACCCATTTTGATATAGACGTATGAAATTATATTAGACAGACATTTGTATCATAAATGCATATACGCAGTTACAAATAGAGACAATTCGGACAAGTAATGAGTAATTTGAGGGCAGAAAGATTTTAGTATGTTCGTGTATACATTGTCAAAACGATATAATATTCGAAATACTACAATAATAAGCGAGAAAGATCATTCGTACTTTACAACACGTTGAACATTTTTCGTATTTCAACCAAACATGAAATGAATCGAGCGGCTCTTTCAAAATAGCATTCAGCCGTTTCATCTCGAA
The DNA here is from genome assembly GCA_039654445.1 of Cataglyphis savignyi. Classification (NCBI taxonomy): domain Eukaryota; kingdom Metazoa; phylum Arthropoda; class Insecta; order Hymenoptera; family Formicidae; genus Cataglyphis; species Cataglyphis savignyi. The sequence goes on from JBCEZY010212620.1 coordinate 1,081, forward strand.
GGAGCATAACGAAGACGCGAAGTACCTCGTCTAATGTTTATTTATCGGAATTCTTTTCAATGTCTGAACCTTCGGATGAGATATCAAGCCGCTATAGAATATTCTATGAAAGTTTGCAAGTGCTAAGAAAATTCTTTCCTTCGCTTACATGAGCATTAAACAGTTTTTTTTTTTTTCTATTCTTTCTCTGTCCATTTCACGCACGCTTCTTTTATCGTTAGCTTATCTTTCTCGCCAATATGCACCGACTGACGCTGAAGTTATTGACACGGTCCTCCAATATAAATATTTACGTAAATATAATAACATTTCCTTGCTGAGATAAGTAGTATAAAATCTTGTTAAGAATCCTTGACTAGGAACTTTTATTGCGTGTTTATGTCTCTCGATTTCATTGTGCAAATATATACTCGCCGCATATTTGCTCGACTATCTTAAGATGCTTATATTAAATTATGCTGCGGTAATAAAGCATCAACAAATCACAAATCATAAATGCGTTGATAATATATCAATTACGGTGACGTGTAAAAAATTATAAGTAATATGAAAATTAAAAAATAAGGAACGAGAAGGAAGAAAGATAAGTGATAGAATACGATGATTCTAAAGTAACTTGGAAATATTTATCTTTCTATCTGAAAATGTTGGTGCATCAGAACGCACCAATATTTTTACTCATTTATCGTGGACACAGGAATGTGCTTGAATCACCGTGAAATATATCAGAATTCCGCCTATGAAGTAATTTTGAGATAATAAGTAACTTCGTCATTTTCAGTAATATTAAAAATCTTTAACGATTCACCTCGGGTCCAAGAATGAAATTAATTCATGCATGTAATCATTTTCTGCATTTTAAATTTCGCGAGCAATATATGGCACGTTCGTCATCAATCACGTTTTCTTGTGGATTATCTTATCGATACAGATATTATATTAGTAAATCATAAGCTCCAAATCATATGCTGACGGTAGAAATTATATACCGTGTCGCAGTCGCGATAAAATTTACTATGATATAATTGATGGATGGATTATCAGAACTTTAATGACACGTTAGTACAGTGAAATTTATATTAATGAATATATAATATAATTTTCCACTTGATCTCCATAAAGCGACGTTAATCCGCATGTTTCCAAGTATTAACGTAATTATTTATTTCATCAGACATAAATATTACGCGAGAAATAAATGTTGCACAAATTCCACAAAAATTTTCATGTACTTTCATTTAGAAAAAAATATTTTTATATGCATAAGATATGTAAATCTGAAAGATAAATACTGTGCACGTAAAGTAGTATTATACAACGTACAATAGTTATATACAGTGCGCGAGGTCAGAGTATTCATAATGATCTTTAAAATTCCGACATGCAATGAGATTTTAATACTCTCACGGACTGTCAGTTTAAGATTGCATAATCAGCAATCTTTTACGTATTTATGTATGATAGCAACGATGTAATTATAGATATATAATCGGTGAAATAAGAGAAGCATTACATATTCCTATCGTCTAACTATTAATCATCGGAAGCGGCAGTTGTTCCGTGTTTGGAAATGACTCGTGCGACAATCGACTTGTTATACTTTTGTTGACACTTCGCCGAGCTCAATAAGGCTTCTCGTTAACGGATTTGCATGCAGACTCGTTTTTTCTTTCTCGGTATGAAAACGAGGTTACTCGAATACTTATGCTTTTATCTTGACTTTTTGCCAACAATGCAGAATCGACATACTAGGTCATAGGTCAAGAATGAGTCATTCTATTTAATGACTTTAATTACAAATCATTTTTTAATAAAAATTATGTTAATATAATCTAATAAATTGTAACTATTTATAAGCATTGGTAAAATACGGCTAAACATTTTTAAATGCTAAAAAAATATACATATTATATATAAAACTATGATAAAAATCGATACATTTGATTTCGCGCGTTGTTTTGTACTCTACGTAATTTTATTTATAAAAAATACAGATTATAATTTTAAAATATTGAGGTCTCATATAATGCTGTTTATTTGAAATTCTTATTAATCACTATCGTTTTATAAAGAATGGATTGTTGAGAATTATTCTTAAATAGCGAATAGAAATGACTCATTCATTATGTATCTTGTATTATATCCGGCATCATTAACGTAATGCGTATTAATGTTCTCTATTTAAAAAGTAAAAATATTCATTTTTATGAACTCGTTCGAAATAATTACTATATGGAGAGCACAAAATTACTAACCATTTTTAGTTTCTGAAGTACACGAGTCGAAGAAAGATTAAAAACGAGAGAGAAACGTGCGCGGCTAGAATGCTGAATCACGGATTTTAGTCGAAAATCGTGCTGTTGAGTGACGGCTTTGCGGTGGCGTTTCGCATCGGGAGCTTTTGGCTGCGCTGCGTATATGGCGCGTCATGTAAACTGATGTAGGCTGATGTAAAGTTCGGCGATGGAGTTACGCGCCGGGTCACGCGAGGGCTTCCAAGACGTCCGAGTAGTCGGTATCAACGTGACGCGAGAATGGCGTGTAATTTTCAAGTGAGCCATTCAAAACACATACAGATGACTCCACCATAAATCACGTTGCGCGGCAAAATGCGTCACGTCCGACACGGATCGCTGCGCGCCTCACGAGATGAGCGCAACGATTTTATTATTTTTTTTCTTTTTTTCTTTCCAATGTTCAAACGGTATACATGATTAAAATTAACCATCTATATAATATCTCGTTTGTATTTTACATAAGTTACATGGGAAATCGTGTGTCAGACTACAAATACCGCAATTGAGAACTCTAAATTTCATATGGCTTATCTTGACTACTCTATGTCAATTTTTTTTATCGATAAAATCTGTCTCTAATTCGGATATCGCTGGCAATTTCGACGATAATAATCGTATATACGATCAGGCATGGTAAATATCATCTTATTATTTAATATAATAAGTGTGAGATACGCTTTTGTAATGCTCATCGCGCACAAACTATACGAGACTGATACGCGAATGGAATCGTTTATTCCCTCCCGATGCTCGATTATATCGATACGCGAGTTATTTCCCGAGAACTATAATAATGTCCATCTGTCTGGCAGTCGTTGTTATGCTTTCTGTTCAAACGAACCGAGATACGTCGTATCGATCGAAACTTGATGAACCCGATACGACGATTGATAAATGGTCAATCGGTGTATGTTATAGCCCCTGCTGTCCGCGACCGTCACAAACAGCTGACCAACGTTTCGGTAACATATGGTCGGACAATATTCTCTCGTCCTACTGCACAGACTGGACATTGGCCCCTCCGTGATTTTCCTCGGACCACGATGCACGACGACTGGTTCGATAAACATTGTGCTCACACAATGGTGAATACGACAGGAAGGGTGGCGGTTCTCGTCGAAGGAAAATACGCACCAAAAGCAGGGATGCTCAATCTTTCAGTTTCCCCGATTATATTTGATTTCATGCAGAATGAATTTTTTTTCTCTTTACTCATTAATTCATTAATTAAACTTTTGCTATATATACAATAACATTGGATTATTATTAATAATTTATTTATTTTATATGAATTTTTTAGAAAAAAAATTTACTCAGCTACATAATATGATAATCATAAAATTAAATCACACATCAAGATTATGGAGCATGAGAATACATTTATAGCAAGATTAATATTCGTTTCTTCAGTTTTTCTAATTTCGAGCTTTTTAAGTCAACATGAGAAGTCAAGATTACTTAAATGAATCATTGTTATTTAAACACAGTCATGATATGCACAGCTGCAACAGTTTATCAGCAAGCAGAATATCAATCGATCGAGATGTTGTCTAATATTAATTTTACTTAATTTATCGTATAATATTAACGTCATTTCCGCGACAAAGTTCAGAATACAGATAACGAAACGTGCTGGTCATGGATGACAAAGCATACAGTCATCGAAATTCAATTTTCAGCACGTGGTGTAAATTAAGAAGGAAAATCGAATAAAATATTGTTTTGTCATTGATGATGTTATATAAATTTCCCTTCAAAACGCGACGCTTTCATGAAATTTTTCAAAATAAATTTATGCGCGAGCTTAATACGCACGAAAGTTAATTTCAGATTTAGAACTTAACTCAGCAAGTTATTTATAAACTCTTGGTACGAAACATTTCATACCACGTTATGCCTAGAAGACTATTTTATCGGTACGAAGTTAATAGCCTGAATGTACTCGTACAAAGATGGTATTTTATGGCAATGATATTCTGAGTATGTGGATGCAGTCTTTGAAGCGTAGCATAAATTTTCACGTTTGCAAAATAATTGCATTATAGATAATTGATCTGTATTTTACATACAAGAAAATAGTATCCATATATATGATAATATGTAATAATTTAAATAAATATTAGAATTCCAAAGCATCAATTGTTACAGTAACATTGTTTTGTCAGTCATTAAATATTATATCTATTGATCTGAAATAATTAGTACTTATTAATAACAAAATGAAAAGATCGCTATTTTCGAGTTTATCATTTCTTGTATATAATGATATTTCATATCTTACCGAATTGCACTAATAGAATATTCGTGTGATTAAATTAATCAGTGATTTAAATTAATCAAAATATATATTATACATAAATATATATTACATATATTAGCAGCTGTTAGATTTATTTAGATCGATTAATTTTATTTGGTAAAATTCACACTGATAATATAATGTTTGCATCTTATATCGAATTATTTATAAATTTGAAAATTCGAGTTATTTATAAATAAAAAACACGTAATATATATTATTATATAAACATGATAAATGGAGATAATAGAACTTCTATCAATTGCATTATTCAATATTGATAATAAAAAACTGAATAATTACTTCATTCTTAAATTTGTTTTAGCCAAGTGATCAATTTCATGTTAATATTTTTAAATTATATAATTAGTAATCAGTACATGAGATTCAGTACATGATTCAACTTATTACTCATTAAATGCAACGTTTTAAATGTTATATCAATATTTATAATGCCAAGTTAAATATATCTGGAATCGATGCTTTTTCCTTATATGAAATATAACTCGACTCTAACAATAAGCTATTTTCTTATGTGCAATACTTTATGAGTAAGCATGCTTTATGAGAAAAACGTGTAAAGGCGCGATTAAGATTTGTATCGATTTATACGTATAGCAACTGTGTAGATCCAATCGTGAGCGAGTCAATTTGCGAATGCGATCTAATATATGTATGTTTCCAGTAAAAGCAAATTATTTGTTCTCGCTCACGAATGATTTCATTTTACTTAACATTCATCGGACGATGTATAAATCGCGAGTATGTTTACCATAAAAATCTGTTGCGATCACATGTAAATACGAGCTTCAATTTTTAGATAATCAAAGGGATAGTCGAAGCAATAAATTTTACAGAAGCTTATATCGCGACAGTGAACGCTCCGACTGTCTAGATGCGTTCACATGTACATAAGCGTGTATAGGCAAAAAGAGGGAAGAGAAGAGACACTATGCATGCGATCCATGGTGCCTCATCAGCATTGATTAGCTCGTCGACAAACTGATGCGTTAATAAATTGCTTGCATATTAATTATGCAGATAACTTTCAGAGATATATTTCTTTGGGATAAGATTTCTTGAGCGTAAGATAAACTAAACGCGCGAAGTATCTATCCAGTTTGATAAATAGCAAAAATCCGCTCGATTTTATTCAGCAATTAATTATGATCATTTGTGGCAATAGTCTGATAATAAAGTATTCGATCATTATTCATCTGTCGATTATTTCAATACTTGTATTTTATTCAATATATTTTTTATCGTTTCCTTCTTTTTTGTATCCCAATTAAAAATATAATTCCGCTATATAATATTAAGCAAATTTTCAGGATCGATAGTTTCTAGATTGTTTTATTCTTTATTCTTTTAGATTATTATTCTTATTTCGATTTATATTTTTTTCCTCCCTTCACCTGTATATTTCTTTTCGCCTTCTACATCTTGGGTGACAATTGCGTCACTGGCACTAGCAAGTTACATTTGTGTGTGTGTGTGTGTATAATGATTAGATATGTAGAAAAGCTACTTTAAGCCGCACGTGCAGGGCGCATGATAAGTAGTAATATCCTTTTCTTCTCATTGTCAGACTTTCAACAATAAGTCTATATTAACAAGGGACGCTGCGATAGTGCGCTATTATGCGCGTCAACTATATGCATGCATCATTTGCTGTAGGAGTTCAGAGTATCGAACAGACTTTCATCGCATCAATTATTTAATTATACATTAATATTGTTAATAATAATTTCTATGATAATGCAGACAAAAATTAGCGAATATAATTTGAATATATTTGAATCTAATAAAGGAAAGAGAGAGAGAGAGAGAGAGAGAGAGAGAGAGAGAGAGAGAGAGAGAGAGAGAGAGACAGAGAAAGCCAATGTTAAAAATATATACGCTAGCACGGTATCGGTGATGAAATCAAGAACAAGGCATGATATCATCACACTCTTGATTTTTTGCGCGCTAAAATTTCTTCGCGTCTCGATGAGACGCGAATAAAATTTAGCGCGCAAAAAATCAAGAGTGTTTGCACAATCAATTTAAATACGGTTTTATGCTTCTCTTTGTAAATATTACGTGGTACATAAATGGCAATTGAAAGAACAAGTTGTAAAAAATATGATCTTTGAACATAAAACGACAATTAGTAGCGAGTCCATCGTTCAACTCTCATCAATCGAAAGAATTTTTATCGTAACAAAATCATAAAGCATACAAAAAAACTTAAAAGACATGAAAGACTTAGACATTGCAAATACTCTCTCTGAGTCATACGACGTAACATACCGTCCGACCCCTGCTCCAAGAAGAAATATATGACTGTAGAGTTCCAGACGGATATTTCGTGCTCGGTATTAGAGTGCTGCCGTATCTTTATCGCAGTCAATTACCTTATACATATATCTTTTTTAGTACACTCACGCGCTTTATGTACATTGCTACATAAATTGGATATTTTATATGTTTATGCAACATCTCTCATATATAAACATGTTATTACTGAGAAAAAGTCATTATAAAAAGTACATTATAAGACTGTAACCCGCGAACATTTTATTACACTTTCATTATATTTCGTTGATATGCGCTAAGAGATTTATGCGTAAAGCGTCGCATAAATCAACAATATCGCGGATAGGTGAACGACTTTGCACGCGATTGTGCATTGTACGTGTTAGAATGCAGTGTAACAAACTTCTATTACTGTCACGAGAACCAATATGCATGACAAATAAAGAATTGTGTCGAGCTCAGGGCAGTCGCAAAACGTGCGCGAAACGTGAAATATCTAAGCAAGTGGAACAGAGAAAACTAGGATGTAAAAAACTTGTAATATGCGAGCGATCAAAAAAAAAAATTATAATTCGGTTAAAACATGCAAAAAATTTTAAACTTAATGACGAGAGACGAAAGTAATAATGAGCACGAAAATCGCGAACTTCGATTGAGAAAAAATGAGAATGACTATTAAAATTATGTAAAAGAAAATATACATCGATAACAGTAGATATAATATAGTATAAGATGCAAAAAAAAAAAAAAAAAAAAAAAAAAAAAAAAACGGCCTTCCATAAGCACAAAATCGGATAATTGACATTTCAATGTAATCTTTTTAGGAAAAAGAAATTCCATCCCAAATTCCATTCATATCGTATCATTCAAAACTGCGATACTGGGTTTTTACCTGAACGAATCCATTCACGAGAAAGGTATCCCGACCGATAAAGGTAGCGCCGGGTAAATCTCTTGGAAAACTTTCCGGATCGGTTTTCGTTCGAAACTATTACGTGACAGGTTTGCCGAATATCTCTGAGATAAAACTTCGACGGTGAGAAATTCTTGGCACCTGCCACAAGAGATTATACTTCGATGTCTTGTATCCGTTAAAGTATTTGAACCCTTCTTCCCTTAAAACTCATATTTTTACTAAATATCTTTCATAAAATAAATATAAATTTAAAGTTAATTGGCAAAAGAGGCAAAAGAAATTTATAGTTACGATAATATTGGATATCAATATACATATGTATATAAAAATGTGTCTTATCATAATTCTGCTATTGTCTATTTATGAGTTTAAAAAAAATCTACATTTTGATTCAAAAAATAAAATGCTAAGGAAAAGTGCCGTAAATGCAAGAACTTCAAATAAATATGAAATTAAAAATTCTATTGTTATTCAATATAATCTGATTCTGATTGAGAATCTCGTGCATATGTATATAATGAACCGAATAACACCGATCGTTTAACTCGTTACTTGACTTAATCTAGAGACAATAAAAATGCTCCGATTGTATGTATATGCCACCTGTGGTGGTCCATTTGTGTCAGATACCTGAGAAAGAAACCGGGGTGCCAAAAGAAGAATCAAGCACCGATGATTTTGTCTACAGATTACAAGTGCTTAAGACATCAACCTTCAAAAGCATGAGAAGCAGGCGTCAAATAGACTAAATGATTTACTATTTTACTCTCATGTCAATCTCACATTTAGTTTTTTCTCCCAAAAACTCTTTTTTTTTCCACCGAAAAGCGAGAATAGGTTTAACGCTCTGTAAAAATAATAGATAAAAAAAGAAAAAGGAGTGATTTATATAATTACACAATTGATCTCTGAACTAAAAGTGAAATATCATTCTCGAATGCTGTGTCGATATCGAATCGTTGTAACGATGCAATAAATTACAACGTAGAGAAAATACTTTGTTAGAAATATTAGTAGGCTGTAAAAGATCGCCAACTTGAAACGTACCAGCGTGCGGTCCGATAATAGGGTACTCAATAGTAGAAATACGTGTATATCTTTTGAACAAAAGATCTAATTATAGACATATTGAATAATAAATCGGTTCCAGCAAGATAATTATCACAATTATAGAAAAACACTATTTTTTTTTTTCAAAGAATGCAATATATAATATATTGAAAATTTCTTTCTCTCTCTCCCTCTTTCTTTTTTTAATGTTAAAAATATTTTATTGGAGGATACATATATCATCAAGTTATGACAATTCTTTTAACAATATTAAATAGAATATTAAAAATTTTAATTAAATATATAATATATATATATATATATATAATTAAATATATATATTTAATTAAATAACATAACATTGGTATAGTTTTACTTTCTCGAGCTTACCTACGTACCGTAATTTCAATTTTTAAATCTAAAATTCTATGAAATAATTCAGTATACAAAAGATCTGAAATAATATTAATTAACTTATGGTATGATACGATACTGAATTTATTAATAAATAAATAAATTAGTAAATAATTGCAGAAAGAAAATTATACATTATATTAAAAACCTTTCGAGGAAGATTAATGCATTATGTCATTAATGTATACTCTACTAGTATACTAGTGAAATTATAAATCATGATATCCGAAGAAGTTTAAATTCCATGATTTATGATCCGACGATTAGTTACGACGATCGACAATCTAGCACGCGAAGTCTCTTTAAATTCCGCGTGGCAGAAATGATCATACCAGAGAATATTTCGAGAGACATTAAACTTTAATTCCTTAAACTTTAAGCTTAAATATATATTTATCATATTATTTTTCTTTATGTCAATACGCGTGTAGATTTCAAATTTTTATGTCACACATCTTTTATAATAATATTAATTTAATAAATTATTTTTTATATCAATACTGAAAATAGTCACGATAAATAAAATTATTCATTTTTACATTTTAGTGGCATAAAAATTTAACAATATTCGATTTAACATTAGCAGATCTCGTTTTACACGTGAGTGAAATTGACGACTGTTACATTAATAATTTGTCACTTAAATCGGCATACTAATTCGAGAATATTGTAAAGAGCGGTGCGAAATTCGCTTCAGTGGCGGAGTATCACAATAGGTCGACTATGGGCGGTCCGATTCCAAGTTATGACTACGGGAACCATCAAGTGGAATCTAACACCTATAGTGTGCCGCTGTACATTGTAACATATAGCTAGGCGAAGCATAACGAATCTGCGTGGGGAAGCATATCGAATTTCGCATTAGCATTCAAGATACGTGTGAACTGCATGGTCATTTTTTCAATCTCCAATTATTGCGACCAGAAAGGTGCATGAGAAGAAGCATCGCATTCGATTGTTTATAATTCTACGCTGCATGTGATCTTTCTCATCATCCAAGAAATAATAATGCTTGAAACGTTTTTTAAATTTTATACAATTCAATATTCATTCAAGAGGATATGCATTTTATATCACGAAAATTTTATTTTATTATTTTTACAGATAATATTACAGATAATATACTTCGAAAAATTTCTAATATAATAATGTATGGAAAATATTAAAGATTTTCAAACTAACGAGAAAAAATATCAGACACATATTACGTAGACATGGATGAATCGCAGCATAAAATCTTATTGCTGATCAAGTAAAATTATAATTAACACTTAATTATAATTTTTTAAATGTAACATTATCGCAATCTGTCATAAATTTATTTTTGGTATAAAGTATTTTTAATATAGTCATAAATTTGTAAAAGAAAGAAAAACAGCATGACAAAAATTTGCGTAATTCTTCTCGATAATCTATTAATTGAGATGATACAATAGTAATAGATACAATAATAACCGACCTGAACATTTACTCTCTAATATTAAATCAATTAAAATATCACTAACTGAAACAATAACACAAAATTTCATTCAGAAAATAAATGAATATTTACTGATTTTTAGTAAAAACACATTTTGCACGTCTATCTTCGCCTTTTTGTTTTACTAGTTATAGCAATAAAATTGAAAAATTAGTAATAACAACATATTTTGCAGATGTATATTTTAAACTATTATTTATCTACTTTAAATTGCTATTTTTGGGGAAGAAGTTCCCATACTGGAATGAAATATGTACAACTTATATTCAAATTTAGAGAGAGAATTGCTATATACATATTACATATATACATATTACATATTTTTATTTTAAAGATGTAATAAACATAAAAATCGACAAAACTCTTGATAAAACTCAGATATTTTTTAAACAGAATATATTGTTATAAATTTATCTCATATATAATATTAAATGCACTTTAAAATAATATTGATTAAAACAAAACTTAGTAATTTTTATTCAATTTTGTTAATTTATACATTGTGTTATACAT
>JBCEZY010212890.1:0-12270 GCA_039654445.1 Cataglyphis savignyi
GGGAGAACCACGCGGTTCATTTGACCCGAAATTCGCGATCGTGTCCCGCGAAAATTTCCGAGCTCTGCAATCCTTTTTTCGCAGCCGGAATTCGCTGGGACGTAACAGTAGTACTTTGTCTAATCTGATAAGAAGTCTCGAGTTGATGCTTTAATTCTTCGAATGTTTGTATATCTCGCGTCTCGAAATCCTGCATGGCTTTTCCTTTTAATTTGGTATATAAAATTGCTTGCATTAACGATTCTTCATCTGCGGGATTTATGTTTCAGACAGCGTACGTGCAGGCATTCAAAAATTCTTGTAATTTATATCGTGACGTTCCGTCAAATTCGGGGATCATCGTCCTTGCTTCTTTTAGCGGTACGTAAGGTGCGAGGCTTCTTCTATTTCGAATATCGCGATTAGTCCGTCCGTATGTTTCGTCAAACTCGTTATTTCGCTCTCTATCGCGATAGTCTTGGGACATTTCTCTCGATGTGTTTTCCATCGCGGTCATTCAACGATTTAGAGAGTTCATATTTGCGCGTAGGTCGTTTAGAACATCAAGTAAATGCGCGTATTCTATCCTTTTTTCGCGATTTACGGGCGGGGTATTATTTGCCTCTGCTATAGTTTGGCTCATCTGTCGGATGGATTGACATGTTTTCGATCTCCATGTCTACTGCGCCTTGCGGTATGTTCAGTGTGATCTTGCGGGAATCGTGCTTCGGCCATATTATTCGCCTGTGCACTATAGATCTCTTCCGGATCAAATTGATCGCTTTCGTATGAGGTTAACGAAAATTCTCGTCGCCGATACTCTACTCGGAGTCCTGCTATGATACGATCTCGTGCGTTGAGTGTTGTCAGTGGGATCAGTCGTGTTATTGGGGAATAGGCTTTCGTCGAAACTATTAAACGGAAATTCGCGTTTGGTGACGACGTTTTCCGGTAGTTTGAATTCGCTTTCACTTGAGTATTGTGTTTCTAAATTTCTTCGCGCGCTATCTAAATTGTTTCGCGGCGATAAACATAAACTAATTTCTCGTCGAGCCGGTTCGCTATGTAACCACGATCGGTTCGCAATTGCTCGCTTCGGTACGTTAGAGGCTTCGGACATCACGCAATTATAATTGTTGTACGGACTTACAGTAATAAGATAGTTCGCATGGTCGCTCGCAGATATGGTTATCTTTCGCTCGGCGGCTGGTACAACTGATGGCTCGGGTCTCGTTGTACGGGATCGTTGTTCGGGAACGATGCGTTGTTTGTTGAGATGTCGAGGATCAGTGCTGGTCCTTGGACTCTGGAGATCCAACTCGGGTTTCAGCTACTTGGTTCTCGTCTGGCTGCTTATCTGCCTATGTTGCTTTCGCTGTTGTCCGTCAGCTTATTTTGTCTTATTGTCTACTGACGTACTTGTTTTAACCCTTTTGCCTTGGATTTTTTCAGGTCTTCTCGGCTATTCTTGCCAATCCTGTGGCGATCCCATCGCTGCCACCAATTTGTTGTGCCTCGGAGGGGAGGCACGGGAAATTTGGGGTTTTTGCCACCAAGGGCTGAGGAGCCGAGGACCGGGTCGGGAGCCGGTGGTTGAGAAATTTGATAATTGCGAAATAAAGCAGTTTTATTTGTATAAATTAAGTCGCTTTCTTTTGCCAATCGTTTCCCGTCACAGTTATTCGTATCACCATGTAGAGTTACGTCGGCGCGAGCCTGATGTCACGGTATAGGGTTACGTCGCGCGAGCCTGATATCTCGGTCACGGTCGCGAGATCAGCTGTGGCTTAGTCGGTTAACACATCGTGTCGCAGCTAGACTTAGCGATTCCTTGAGTTAGGTTGATCGCAGTCACTGTCCGATATCACTCGGTAATAATAAATAACTGTCCGATACAGATCGATAGTCAAGACTGCCCGCCGCGTATTCGCGGTGGTATTTTTTATTGCCTTCCATTTGATGGATTTTTTGGAGGAGATCCCTTAGCGACATGACCATATATGGTTATGTCGCTTGTTTTGAATTGTTAGGCCAAAATGCAAGTTAAGATCGTTTGATCGAAATTCCTTGCATTTCCGGTGGTTCGATCCTTTCGCATTCGCTTAGCCTCGGCGCGTGGTTCGTTTCGTCAGCGTTTCACGTTCGCAACATTATACGCCTTTCGCGATATCTCGCTATAGTCGGAAGGCGTATTAAAAAATACTTTAAATTAATAATAATTCGGTTACAGCTAGTTGGGTTATAACATATGATATAAAATAAAATCACTTACAATTTTAAACGATATGATTTAACTCTCCACGTTTCCACTTTCTTTCCCACGCACAGTCCATCCTTTTCTTATTAGTCTCACGAAAATGTCGTATCTCGCCTCGTTTTTGTCTCACGTTACGTTCTGCTCTTATCGCAATAATTAAAGAAAGATTCGTTCGCGCAATAATACATATAAATTTTAATTCTTAAAAATATATTTTTTTATCACGCGATGCGTAAGAAGTATTACGGAGATAGAAGATATGCGGTGAACAATTATCATTGTATTAATATGTTATTTTAAAAATAAATACATTTAAAAAATAAATACATTTTTTTTATTTTTTATCGCATGATGTGTAATAAGCGTTACAGAGATAGAAGATATGCAATGAACAATTATCGTTGTATTAATATGTATATTTAAAAAACAAATACATTTTTTAAATAAAATATATAATTAAAAAAGTTTATAATGATATATAATTAAAAAGTATATAATGATATATAATTAAAAAGTATATAATGATATATTATACGGTTTATAATATAATATGATATATAATAAATATATATGATAAATAATATAATATGATATACAATTTAATAGTATATAAAATGTAGTTTATAATTTATAACACAATATACAATTTAATAATATATAGAATGTAATTTATAATGCATTAAAAATTAAATATTTTTCAAACTGTTATTTTGCTCTAACCACCAGTCGTGTAATTTGTAATCATACATTTTCCAACGCACAATGTTTAGCGTGATATCTACAGCGAAAGGCCCGCGAAACGTTCAATGTTTTCAGTCGATGTCATCGAAGTCGGCGTCGATGGTCTCGACGATAACATCGCGATCTTCGGCGTTTTTTAGGATCTCGATGAGCCACTTCTTCATTTCGTAACTTTTGACGTATACGCGTGCTCTGAAATCGGGACTAGTTCCGCGGTAAATGGCGTCTCTTCATCGACCCGTAATTAACGTGTTCACTGTTCCACTTTAATTGATGGTGATTTGTGACCAACCAAGCTTGAGTTTTCTTCGCCTTCGTTAGCAAATTCCACGACATCGGCACGCGTAAGATGTGATGCGTTAACTCTTTGCCGTTTTTCAATATAACGATCTCTTTCGCAACATTTTTCGCACAATTTTTCATTCAACAATAAAACCTTGGAGGTCGGCAAAGATCGGTGTGTCCATCTTCGTTGTGAGTCGAAGTTAGAATGCTCGCTTCTCTAAATTTCCTCCTTTTCAGCATTTCATTCTCCCTCCATATTTTTTTATTTATCGCTGTACTAGATTATTCTACACGATTCCGCGTACGACGTTGGTGAGCGGATTATACTCCACTACTCGATCGTGAATAATGAGACAATAGGCTGTGGTATTAGAGGAGACGTTCTCCTTGCAGTCGAATTCTATACGAACGTCCACGGTGGTGCTCTTAATAGATTCGTTTCTCAAGAACAATCAATAATTACTATCGGATCGAAAATTTAGCCAAACGTTTTTCGAAATTTTGAGTACATGTTGTATAGTACCGCGATTTTATTTTTCTCGAAATTTAGATTCATATTGTCGTAAGGATAAAAATCTAAATTAAGATACAATTTGACATTAGTTAGTATACATTTGTCGAATATGGGGGAATCCTGAGGTAGAACGGTCTTCCTTCCGGATTGCAGCGCGAAGATAACGTATCGCGGTTTCTCGAGCTGCGTTGCTTTGACAGCCCAGGAGTGTTTGGTCGTTTGCTCTGCAGAAGCGGAAACTCGTAAAGATCCCACGAACGAAAAGCGACGCTCAGATATCTTCCGTTATCTAATGTGCGCAATAACGCTAATTTATTAACATAGTTTAACACTACGTGAGACATTCGCCATTGTATCTTTAATAGAACGATCTTAGGTTTATGCAATTCGCGCGATACGAGACAATTGTGATCGTTGCGCGCTCGTATCAAGATAAGTTCGTGTCTCGCATTAATCACGACGCGCTTTTAATCCTCAGAAACCTAACAACACGCTAAGAGGTACGCAAAAGTTAAAATCGTTGATCTCTTCCTCGCGAAGTCCCATCTGGCGTTCTGCAATATAGTGCTTCTCTCGACCATCAACGACGCGTAATTCTTGATCGTGCTCGTTATTCCGACGTTTCTGCTTCGATCGATCTCCACACCATCGAGCTCGTAGCGAACTTCCTCGAACATAAACGCGACGCAATTGTTCACCAGTCTCGTCGAGCTTTCGTCCTCCGCGCCCGATGGTTTCTTCGACTCGAGTCTGCCCTAGATGTAGAGGACATTCTAGCAAGGTAACGTATACAGATTCTGTTGTATAGGAATTCATATCTCATCGCTATTTCCAAATGTGGTATTAGCGTAAGGGCTGTACGTGTGAGTTTCGATCTTGATGATGCGATCGTCGAAGATCGGTTCTCCGGCGATACTCAAGATGTTGCTCATTTTTACTTTCACGCGTAAGCCGTTTTCGGAACGACGAAACCCAAGGAGCGCAGAAAAATCGCGTTAGCGACGGTTAATCTTCCACCTCTCTTTCCCTTTCTTTTCTTCGCGTCTAGGGATGACGCTACGGTGATGATGGGCGCGCTTCTCGCGTTCGATTCATTCACGACAAGCATCGCGCGCGTCCATCTTCTTCGTCGTGCGTGCAGACAAATCGTTATCTCCTTACCTCGAAAATCGATCGACTTTCCGTTCTGGTCCGACGCGCACGGTTATATCGATTATGATTTGCGCGATGATTGGGAGGTAAATGATCCTCGCGGGACACTTTATATCCGGGCGGAACGTTCGGCGCGAACTCGTGTATGGTGTGCGCGGATTTGTCATTGTGATACGCCCCTGTCGTGACTTGCACTCTACACGAATAACATTAACGGCCATAATATTCACCGGTTTATCGGAGGCGTACCATTTATTCGGTTATAGTATACGAGACGAGAAATCTAATAACGAACCAATGTTATTAGGTTTAGTAAAATTTATGCGATACGCGCACTTGATCTCGTTTCTCATGTGTTATCGTTTTCGCGAAGCGCTGTGGCGCTCCTCTCGCCGTTTTCGTCGAAAAAATCGTCGCGGTTGTCGACATCGTATATGTAATCATCATCCTCGTCTCTCGTTTTCGGTTTTTCGCTCTTGCCTCGCCTCTCCTATTCTTCTTTCATTGGTCTTTTGCGACGAATCGCGACCCTTAAATACGCGTTTATAGCGTTTAACTTGTAAGATCCGACGAAAATCGCGACAACCTCATCGTTATCATCGAAGTAAAATTTATTGTTTGTAGAATTTACATTCGGTAACGTGTTGTAAGTCTCAAAATTAGTGAGACCTAACTCGTAATCCCCATCGCTCAGATCCAGAGGCGGAAAATAACTCGCCGTGAAGTCGCTGCTTCGTCCGGATAGCGTGAGAGCCAGAGACATGATCGAAGAGCGCGAGCGAACTGCCTTTTATTGACGAACGACTCGATATTATAATCGAAAATTTTTCCAATCGATCTCTCGAAAAAATCTCAGGCACAATTGTCCGCAGATGTTCTGATCGCTCGTTTGTTGAGAGTTACGATTGTATCGAATAGTCATATAGCGTCCGAGATATCGTTCGAGTTCGCGCGGTGGACGAAGATTGCCAAAACTGTCATAGTAGATCGTATCGTCGTCCTTCTTCGCGTACGTCACTCAATGAGTGCACGGTCTCGACGTGTCATCTAAATTAACGATACCGCTCTTGTTACGGCGCACTCGCGTCAGAAGAGTGTCGCGCATAAACACGCCTCTGAAGTGAGGCACGCGCGAGAATATCGCGGCGCGATTCAACTGTTCGTCCATCGTTACGCCGACGAATGAAAAAATCCCTAGCGTCTTCCGCGAGATTTTTTTTTAACGTTCGTTCTTTTTCTCGAAGATGCGTCGCTTCCACGTTTGTAAGGCGCAAGATACATACCGCGACCTTCCATCGCGCGATTGTAACGCTGCAGCTCCTCCAGCCGCCGTCCAGCCGCTTTGCGTTCACCGCTCTCGCGATTCCCGCCGCTCCTCCAGCCAAGGAACTGAGAACTCCCAACAACGATAATAGGCCGGGTAAGAAGCCGCATTTCACTACGGGAGGCGTTCGTTTCCTCATAGCGGTCGTTTTCCTCCTCCCGCTCTTCTTTCTCCTCCTTTTCGCGGGCACACCCATTCCGAACTTCGTCTTTGCCTTCATAGCCGCTCATATGGCCATCGCGGCGGCTCTCTCGCCTAAGATCAAGTCGCTCGCCGCGATGCGCTCGCGCGCTTTCTCGGCGAGCGCTCGATCGGCGACGTGTCGATCGGCGAGACCACTTCGCGAATACGCGATATCGTGCTCGCGGCAGGCCGCTTCCAACGAATTGACGCCTCTATCGCCTCGCGCGAGTTTCTTCGCGAAACAGGTACCCAGCTCACAGAATTGATAGCTCGGTATTTGTGGCTCGAAGGGCAGCGCGTTTATCGCTCTATTCAATAAACCCGCACCACCGATATCACCAATTACAGCTTCGAGAATTTCATTCGCCGCAATTTTTAATGAGCGGCGCAAGTCCGTCGATATGCGTTCGTTGCCAAGGGTGATTGTAGTGTTCTAGGCATCGACGATAGCGTCATACCTTCGCGTCCACTTTTATATGTTCGAGCAGTCTCTCCCACACTCGATTCACATAGCGACTGAAATGTCGCAATAGAATCGTCTTCGGAATAAACCGCAACTGCTCGGTGGTGAGCTCGAGTATGTCTTCGCTGTCTAGTAGTAAACATCTAATAATAAACATCTCGATCGGCCGCGATTCGCTACTGCGCGATCGACGACAATCGATTCGTATATAAATAGGAGAGTATCGTTTCGTCTCGCGAGTGTACCGCGCACGCGCGCAACCATCGAGTGGGATGCGCTTCGTGCGGCAGTCAGTCGTAATAAAGGTGACGAATCTGGACGGTAGAGCGCGATCATCGGACGCGGGGTCGCGCAGACACGGGTTGTCTTCTACTGAGCGATATTCGTTGCATCATTTGCGGCCCTTCTAATTGCGATAAGACGAACGCGCTCGAATAATTCTGTTAGAAAGCCCGTATGACTTGCGTTTCGAGAATGTTTACGTTTACTTGAAGTCGCACCAATTTGCGACACGTATATAATAAACACATGATCACATGAACACCGACATGTCGTACGAAGATTTTCACGCGCTGTGTCGCGCGTGTTGGCAATGCAAATACGGTTTTCTAATAATAAACAAAGACAGCGCGCTTCGCAGCGGCAGATACAGACGAGGATTTAACGAGTTCGCCGTACTGTAGTACGATCAGTAATCGCGAATATGCTGAACGCGCACGAGCGAGAGAAAATCGATTCGCTCGCGATGGCTACGAAGGATATCGACGAACGAGAAAAAACGACGAAGGAGATAGCTAAAACGCGCGCTTCTATTCCTAAAAAACAGAACGTTAAAGACTGGCAAAATGGAGAACGAGGTCGCTATGGAAACTCGTTTTAAACCAATCGCTGCTGCGTCGCATCGTTGAAGGCACCGATCGAGACGCGATCGAACGTGAGACGGCCGACTTCGAATCCGCGATGAGCGTCGAGAAAAAATGAAAGAAAGAGGAGGAATCGCTAACTCCTACGCGGGAAAAGTCCGAAGCGAAACGAGTACGAGCGAGGAAACGACTAGAAACCGTCTCTTCTTCGTTAGACGCATCCTCCGTCGAGAGAGATCCGTTTGCGCTAAGCGAGGAAGAGTTGTCTGAGAATCTCGAATCGCCTTTACAGCTCGAAACATCCGTTAAACGAACTCTTCGAACTCCCCAAGGTCGCGAAATATTGCACGGTCAACTAGGACTTTTGGGACGAAAGTAAGTGGAGGCCCTTCTCGGCGGGGAAAAATCGACCAAGATTGATCACGTTTACGGGATATACATCAGCGAGGACGGCGCGATGCTCGCAGATAGGCGATTTGACATAGACGTTGACGACTCTCATCTATACTCATAAATGGGAACAGATACGTTGGTATTCCCGGTTTAGACGAATTAATCTTCAAGAGAATGCCCGATGATCTTGCGCATATCGAGAATGATAAAATAACGTACAGAAATATACTATTAACGACGAACGCTCAAGACATGACAAAAAAGCTAGTAATCCCATTTTACGAAACAAAGGATACAATTACAAGCACATTATTGCTCTGCTATTGCAATACGCCGGCGCGAAGAAGGCGGGTCGCTTACCGTCGACCATGCGAGTCACGGAAAATAGAGTCGATTACGTTCACTGGGATGATCCGAACGAATTAGTGAATCGTCTGCGATTACTAGACGCTTCGCGTAAAGCTGGAAACAATGCTCACGATAACGAGATTCTATCGATTGTTATAGCCCAACTAGCTATAACCGAATTATTATTAATTTAAAATATTTTTTAATACGCCATCCGACTATAGCGAGATATCGCGAAAGGTGTATAATGTTACGCAAAACGCTGACGAAGCGAGCCATGCGCCGAGGCTAAGCGATTGCGAAAGGATCGAACCATCGAAAATGCAAGAAATTTCGATCAAACGATCTTAACTTGCATTTTGGCCTAATAATTCGAAACAAGCGACACAATTATATATGGTCATGTCGCGAAGGGATCCCCTCCAAAAAATCCTCCAAACGGAAGGCAATAAAAGATACCACCGCGAATACGTGGCGGGCAGTCTTGACTATCGATCTATATCGGACAGTTATTATTACCGAGTGATATCGGACAGTGACCGCGATCAACCTAACTCAAGGAATCGTCTAACCGCGACACGAATTGTTAACCGAACGAAGCCACAGCTGATCTCGCGACCGTGAGCGAGATATCAAGCTCGCGCGACGTAACCCTATACCGTGACATCAGGCTCGCCCCGACGTAACTCTATATGGTGATACGAATAACTGTGAAGGGGAACGATTGGCAAAAGGAAGCGACTTAATTTACATGAATAAAACTGCTTTATTTGGAAAGTAATAAATTTCTCATCCACTATCTCCCTCGGCTCTTTAGCCCTTGTTGGAAACTCTTAATTTCCCGCACCTCCCCTTCGAGGCACAACACGATAATCAAATAGCTTCGCGAAGCGGACACGATACTATAAATCTATCAGTCGCATCGGCGGTCGTCGCAGTCGCGCGCGAGACACGCGCGATGTTCTTGAACAAGTTCGGCATAGTTCTGAAAAAACGCGAGAACGATGGAAGACTACGCCCGATTATCGAATCCCTGCGAAATTACGTGCGCGATAACGCGCTTTGCGCGAGTTTTGCCGACGAGTACGACGCAAGAGAGCGCAAGATAAGATGCTTAGCCCCGCCGAAGGAGGACGCCGATGCGTCGAGCAAGAGCTACGTCGATCTCGCGTTAAACGTCGCGAAGAAAGACGAGATTGACCACGAGAACGCCGAGAAAATCGCGTCGCAGTTGAGAAAGGGACGCGAACGAGGTGGGGCAAAGCGTCGTACTGTTATTCGCGAGACTAACTCAGCTCGAAAGCGCTCTAGGTAAAAGATTAGACGCCGCGGAGAGCGCCGTTTCGAAAATCGAGACGAGTGTCAATGATCTGAATAAACGGGATGAAAATTTGAACAAGCGATTCAACGACGCGAGAAATTCCATTTCGTAATTTATGACGAATACCTATACGAAAAGCGTAGAACTTAATAAAACGATACAGAGACTAACCGAGAAATCGCAAATAACGGCAAATTCCGTAGCGAAGATAAAAAAAATTGGAAAAGTTAACGTCGTTATTAACGAAAGAATCGAACGAGTTCGAAACGCATAAAAGATTTAGAGAACGCCGCGATCCAATCTTCTAATAAAGCGAGTTCGTTGAATTCGCCAGTTTCGATAAAGGCTCCTTCGATAAAAGTAGCTTCGATAATAAAGGCTCCTTCGATATTAAAATTGAACGAGAACGGAAAGCGACCGTAAAAAGACGCTATTTCGACGAAAAGAAAAAATAAAATGAGCGCCGAAAAACGAAGACTAGTGGAAGAGTTGCTCGCACCCGCGAGAAGAAACTTCCCGCGTCGCCGCCTCATCGGTGCGTGGATACGATGATCTGTGGCAGGCGAATGTGGATTGAAATGCGTCCTTACACGAGATTCAACAAAGGCCACAACTACATACTCACTTTTATCGACGCGTTAAGCAAATACGCGTGGGCCGTACCGCTCAAGAGCAAAAACGCCAGCGAGGTCGTTCGAGCGTTATCTAAGATAACGCGAAACTTTAAGCAGTGTCCGAAAAATCTGCAGACCGACAAAGGAAAAGAATTCTACAATATTAAAATGCGAGAGTTCGCGAAGAAGCACGGGGTGAATCATTATTTGACATACTCGGTGATGAAAGCGTCCATCGTCGAAAGATTCAATCGCACACTTAAAAACTCCATGTGGAAATATTTCACGTTAAACGAAACGTACAAGTGAATCGACGCGCTGCCCCGTCTCGTGAAAGAACACAACGCACGAAAACATCACACTATCAGTATAAGGCAACGTGACTTCCACGATCGCCGATAAACTTTTAAACACGGTATACAGCAACGTAAAGATAGCCGCTTCCGCGAAATTTAAACCAAACGATCCGGTACGCGTCAGCAAATTCAAAACGATCTTCGAGAAAGGAGAAAGGAACAACGAACCAATCCCGTGACGTATCTTTTAAAAGAAGTGAAGTAAAGTGCTTCGCATTAGTTGCTTCACGTCTCTGACCCCGACGTATATCTCGTGGAGAAGGTGCTGCGTCGAAGGGGCAACGGGCAAAGGCAAAGGTTTACGTGAAATGGTTGGGGATGGACGAGACGCACATTTCCTGGATAAACAAAGCAGCCGTGTTACGATAAAAATGTATTTATTAATAAAATAATTGTATTCTTATTATACATTATATATTTATTACATAACTTAATAAAATTCTATCGACTAAAAAATAAAGATTATTACAGCGGTATTTTATAATGCTCCCATGGTAGGAGTAGTCGTCGTTCCGGGTACGACGTACCGCTTGTCGTCGTGCGGACTAAGCTCGATCTTCGACTCCGATATCGTGTACACCTCGTGTAACTTTGATCTTAAGCACGACTGTTCGCATGTCATCTCAATATCTTGTCGCAAACAGAGCGCGTAATCGTCGAACATTATCGTTCTCGCGACGACGGCACTCTTCAAGCCTTTTATCTTTTTTGTCTCGCTTCTACCGTCTACTCGTAGCGCGTACATTTTTGATTTATGTTCAACAAATTCCATAATTGCGCCATTATTCTCGTCTTTCATTAAACCCGGTACTCTCTTATTAACAAGAAGCATACCGTACACAGCGATTACGCAATGTTGTTCATCGCGTAATCGCTCGTGTCGAATCTATCGCGTTTCATATCCTCGTCTTCGCATTCAATGCGATAGATAAGACTTTCCGTGTCGGTGTACATTATTTCACACTTATCTCGATATAACGGTAACATATATTCGTAATGAAATTCGTACAACCGAATCTTCGATATATCGAGAATACGCATGCCTACGTAGATCGGTTTATAAAATTTAACTTTCAGTTTGCGTAATTCTATAGCTATTAAATCCTCCGCAACGACGCTTCTACTATGAAAGTTGGGTTTAGCGATCATCGCTTCCGCGCCGTATCGCTCATCCCATTGGGTCACTAGTCGAACGTCCGAGTGATTACACACATTTTTCATAGTTTTACCGAATACAGCGTTGTTCATTAATTTGTACAGATTTTTCTCGAACTCATTTTTAGCGTTAATTCGCAATCGCGTATTCAGTTTGATCTATTCGCACATCCACGAGGATTGCGCAAACTGTAATATTTTATGTATTTTGTCACGTCCTGTCAAAAATCTCAATTTTTATTTTCTTTTTTTCCTTCTCTCTTAAATAAATAATCAAAGTCCAGCAAGCGCAACTTGAATAGCGCGCCAAAGACACGCCATG
>JBCEZY010213052.1:0-12231 GCA_039654445.1 Cataglyphis savignyi
TCAGAAATACGTGTTTCTTAAAATAATGTCCTTACCAAAAGTCATTCATTCAGCTGATTACTACACGCGATGTGTGCATGGCGGAGTGTGTATGGCCAATCTTTTTTAATAAATATTTCAATAATTATTAGGAAAATCATAAAATGGTAAAAGACTTTTCTATTCACTTTGACATCCTTTATATGCACACAACGGGTGATATAATCTACTAATTACAATTAGATTATATACATATATATATATATATATATATATATATGTACATAAAATGTATATGATTTACACTACCTATGTGTTACGTCCAGACTCTCGGAAGGATGAGTCGCAAGGGAGGACGCAATAACTATTTCAAATATCCCGAAATCAAACGCCTTATGGGCGTAAGAATCGGGTCGAGCGAACTCGAAATTCTGAAAATCAGATAAACGACTGTACACGTCGCTCTTACGCTGTTTTCCGACGTTCACTCGGTGGTCCCTTTTTGGTCAAGGAATTTAATCCCTATTATTCGGGATGGGACTTAGTGCGATCTTCTTTTTGGAAATGAGAGAGGGTCAAGAAATATTAATTAAATAAACATATAAATTTATTCGCTAAGAAAGGAAATTCTATACATGTTCTTATGATAGTTCTTATAATTATAATATTTGATACATGTTTTAATTCATAGAGGGAAAAAATAACATTTAATAGTATGTGTATGTGTGTGTGTGTGTGTGTGTGTGTTACTCGTGGGTGATACATCAGTTCGGGGGACATCAGTCAGAGGGGTTATGAGTAGACTCTATCGTTAAATTTATCTCTGACTGGTAAATACAATATGTCGTTATCGGAAAAATAAATAATTAAACAAAAAGCGTCAGCGTGTCATTAGGTCAGGAAATGGTGATTGAATTTAAAGGATGTTATCCGAGTACTAGGATGAGGGATCTTCAAGGTTAGGGAGTTCGTCGCAGGCTTTTAGGATCGCCCTTAGAATTTCTTCTGAAAGGGTAGAACTTAGGGGAGGAGAATCATTAATTAGGATCACCGTTGAAACGGATCCCAATGATCGGGGGGAAGAAGATGGAGAAGGTGTAAGGAACAAAAGAGGGAGATGAATGCGGAAGGGTCGATGTCAGAGAGAGAGAGAGAGAGGTGTAGGTGAGTTATCGAAGTGTGTGTCAGTGTTGACATCTATATAACGCTCTTCAAAACGATTGATTTTATTTATTATGTCCTGTGTCGCGGCCAAATTGTCTATGATTTGTGTGGCGTAAAGTGTAACAGTCTCGAACGTCTCCTCCGTAATGTGCACCCAAGCCAACGTTTTCCGAATTCCGCAAAGGACCCGACAAGCGCGCTTAGCTCGCAGACGAAATTCTTTAGCCAAAAGACATAAAGATATCTCGCTCACTACCGAGGAAAGAAAAACTAATATATTTATATATTTTTAAAATCGCGTGAAGGGAATTTATTTAGACTTACTTTTAATAATGATCAGGCTGGTCTTGTTGATGCTTGGGAACGACGCCGCCCAGGGGAAGACACTGGTTGCACTTTCGCGATGAATCACAGAATGAAAAATTTTAAGGAGAGTACAAGTTTGACGATTTATACATAACGAGCGTAAGGAGAGTAGAGAGAGCAAAGACTCTTGAGTAGTCCTTTTTATAGGGCTTTTTCAAAGGTGTGTTTTAATTTGTTAAAGTAGGGATTGACGGATTAGAAATTATTCCAGTGTCCTCATTAGGCGGGATGTTTCTTTTACCTTTTCGTTTTTTTACTCGCGGGAATTGTCGATTGGTGAGTCTGATATCGGTTCGAAGTCCCTTGATCGTTGCTTTTCCTGGCGGACTCTTGTGCACGTGATTTGATTAGAAAACCTTATTTCTTCATGATTAAGAAAGAGTTTATTTTTCTTATGATTTCTTTTATCAAATAGTATGGCTCTATTTGTTAAGTATTTCGTTAGAAAAATTTATTATCTTCTCGATATTGTTTTATTCTTCCGAAAATTCCACTGCAAGGGATATTTATCAATTTTTTATTTATTCGAGAGAATCGGCAATGTCATCGCCGATTTTCTTGCGTCTTTCTCACGATTACTCATAGATGTGCGGTTATTGACAAGTGACTAAGAGTTTACAAAAGGCGTAGTGTAAGATGCTTTATTTATTAAACGATTCATTTTTATCATCAATAAACGATTGCCGCAACTTCGCGGAAGAAAGGAATCGTGGAGTCGCCAAAATGTAACATATGTATATATCCTATAAATTTTATAGTAGTAATGTTTTATAGTATAAAACATTAGGATATATGTCATGTACATATATTGTATGTACATTCATGATTAATATACTTTTGTGCTGCATTTTACATACAAAAGATGTGAAATAAATGTGTAAATATTATCAAAATCATGTACATTAAAAGTTCTGTATATAAAACGTGTATATAAAATGTATATGATTTACACTATCTATCTGTATATATCTGTAAAACATAAAGATATATATTATGTACATACAATATACATACATCTGTGTACATATTTTTGCGCTACACTGCTGTACATACAAAGGGTATGAATTAAATATGTAAGTGTTACTGAAATGAATTACATTAAAGGTTCTCTGTATATACACATGTATATATAAAATGAACATAATTTACATTATTTATGTATATATCTGAGAGTTCATTTTCATATATCATATACATATGCATACGAATAAATATGAATGCATATTTTTGCATTATTATGACATAAATACACAAGTTATTTATATAATATATAGAATCATATTTACAGGATGATTTACTTTAATTTAGCCAGATAATTTTTATAGAAATGAGTTATTTAGAAAAATAATATTTACAACAAATTATACTATTTTTAGAGAGAAATACATATTTTTGTTTAAAAAGATCAACATACTTTAGTATGATCTTGAAAATTCTTTTCCAAGGCAAAGTTGCTGTATTATTATTTCTTCGTAAAAATTATGCAATATTATAAGACATTTTTCGAAAAACAAATTAATTTTCTAAAAAGAGGATTTAGATTAAAATTAAATCTACCTACATAATTATATACATTATATACATTACACAATTTATACATTAAACTTTTTTTTTGTTTAACTTCTTATATATAATTCATCTTTCTTCTTTTTCTTTTTACATTAGTTGGGGGGAAAAAGAGAAAAGAAGAATTGTGCAAAAAGTTCATCTAAAAAGAACAGACTTTTGTATGTAAATATATGCATATATATATGTGAAAATATCAATGTATATCACACGCACACGCACGCACACGCACACGCACATGCACGCACGCGACACGCACACACGCACACCGCACGCACGCACGCACATCACATCACATACATGTATGCCATATATACTAATAAATATAACATGTGTCATATGTAACATACCATAGGACATGCTTTAGGCGTGGCAGCGCCGAGCTTCATAGTGTCGCACGGCAACGAAAAGTTTGGCCTCGCGACGAGAGAGATACGCGAGAGACCAAACTTTTTCTTTGCCATGCAACATTGCGAAGCTCGCTGCTAGCACGCCTAAAGCGTACGTCTCATGGTCTAACCGCGCGATAGCCGCGCGAAACGCGTGCTTATTTGCCAATACTTTTTAATTAATATTTCAATAATTATTGCGAAAATTGCAAAATGGTAAAATGCTTTTCTGTTCAGTTTACTGTCCTCTACCCGCTCAAGAGAGTTGGCACAATCTTTGCAGGACCCTGCATATATATATTAATTATATATTAATTTGTTTATAAAATTATCCTTAAATGTTAATAATTATCGCTTAAATTATAGAATATATATAGAATATATTATAGAATATACATATACTTATTTCAAATATATGTATACATTTTGTTTTATAAAATATGGAAACCTTCTAATAATTAAAAAACTAAATATTAAACAATAATAATTAAAATACTAAAAAAACGAGGCTTTTAATAATTTCAAGTAAAATAAATTTTGAATTGCAACAAATATGCTTATACAATTATTTTTAAAATTATTTTTAATAATTATATTACCTAGACTGTAAAAAAACCGGTTAATATATTTTTGACAATATATTGCATATACATTTTTTATATTATTACATTTTTTCATATATTTTCTGCTTCCTTATTTATTACGCTGCGGGCTTTGTTGTACATTCGGATTTTCTGCAACATTAAATGTTTTTACTCCTTCATTAGCTATTTCTTTATTTTTATTATTATTAAAACGATCCTTGCTTCTAACAAGCTAAGCTTTTATAACAATTATTATTTCCAAATTTTGAGTATGTTATATCGCATAGCAGCTATAAAATATTCACAAATTAGCAAGCACATCTTAATTTCCAAATCTTCATTATTAGTATCAGTGACAGAATCAGAAAATTTAATAACAGAATAATAATATTGTTTAACAAAATTAAGCATAATAAAACTTATAAAAAATAATAGTTGCAATAGTTAAATTAAAAAAATTTTTTCGTTTTTTTAGTTCCTTCCCAGGAATAACACATGCCAACTTCATTGATAAAAATACGGTACATAATTCTTCTTACAATATCTTTAATATTACATCCTCCGATGCAACTTAGATTTTGAGACTGCAATAATAAAAAAAATATTCAATTATTTAAATATTTATTAAATAATGCTTTAGAGAGAGAATAAGTTCTTTATTAGATTATTGTTATTATAATAATGCAATATTTTTATTAGATTATACTATTAATTTAATTAAAATTTATTAAGTATTTATTATCACATAAATAATAAATATATAATGTTTATTATCACATAAATGTTATTGTAATTATTTGTCTTTATAACATATATACATACACATATATATGTGCATATATACATACATACATACATTTACATACATACATACATACATTTACATACATACATACATACATACATGCATACATCACGGTAATAGAGGAGCCTGAAACCTCAACGCGTGGCGCGTCCCCAGGTGACAGATCGGGGAAGAGATATAGAGGATAGAAAGGATATAACAAGTACCTTTCGTGGACCAACAGGGAAGAAATCCCGATCAATAAACCAAATATAGAGAACAGTAATATCAATATACCGATTACGGTGCAAGGGCTCGGATCTCCAGTATCGGCGTCCAATGGGAGTGAGAAAGCGGACTCCCAGGCATCGAAATCAACAAACCGTCGGAAGAACCGTCGTCATATCGCTCGTGTATGCTCGACACAGCTGGCAAGATATTAGAGCAGATCATCTGCGATAGGTTGACAACTGCTTAATGGAGGAAGTGGGAGGTTTCAGCGAACGCCAGTACAGCTTTGGAAGAGCAAATTCCACGTAATCAACCTTGTCGTCGACACAGCCAAACGAGCGATAGTTAGAAAACGCTGGAAGAAAGGATCCAAGAATTGCGCCATGGTCATATTGGACGTCAGGAACGCGTTCAACTCAGCCCAGTGGAGAGGTATCCGTGAGGCTCTGCGAGGGCGACGTGTGCCAGGATATCTCAGGATAATCGATGATTATCTGGATGAGAGAATATTGGTGTACTGGACGGACGATGGACAAAGAAGATATCGCATCAGTGTTCCGCAAGAATCCATGCTTGGTCCTCTCCTATGGATCCTCACGTACGACGAACTGTTAAGGCTACAAATCCCAGATGGAGCACTCAATGTATGTTTTGCAGACGACACAGCCGTGGTAGTTGCAAAATATCTGGAGGAGGTAATGTAACTGTGCAACGAAATAATTGTCATAATCAGGAGGTGGCTCAGATCGGTTGATCAGGAACTGACTGAACGCAAGACGGAGACGCTATTGATCACCAATAGGAAGCAAATAGAGACCCTGACAGTGGGCGAGTATGAAATCATCTCGAAGCCGTCACTGAAATACCTATGGATCACGATAGACGCGAGGCTGACGTTTAAAGACCATCTTGCTTGCACGAGCAAAAAGGCGTGGTCAAATGTGGTGGCTGCAGTATCCAGACTAATGCCAAACGACAGAGGTCCGTGATAGAGCAAATGGCGTTTACTGGCGTCGTCGATCTTGCTGTATGGAGCACCGGTTTGGGCAGCTGCAATGGAAGTGAAGGCCTACGGAAGGTATATGAGCTCGGTATACCGTTTAAGTGCACTAAAGGTAGTGATCGCTTTCCAAACGGTGTCGACGACGCGGTATGTGTTGTTGCAGAGATGTCACCATTAGAATTCCTGGACGTGAACGACAACAGAAGTATGCTAGGGCAGAAGTGGCAGAGGAGAAAAAGTTTATGTTCCGTTGGCAGTGGATGTGGGATCGATCGGAGAAAGGATGCTGGACTCATTGGCTCATCTCACAGATCAAGAAGTGGATGGCCAGGAGAGACGGAGAAGTGGACTTCTTCTACTTGACGCAGTTCTTGACGGACCATGGGTGTTTTAGAGCGTGCTTCTTCAAGTTTAAACATGAAGAGAATCCATATTGTCCCAGTTGCCAGGGGACATTGGAGGATGAAGAGCAGCTCGCGTTTTGAAGTAGAACGAGAAGAGGTGCGTCTAGTACTTGGGGACTTGTCGCCTGAGACTATCGTGGGGCATATGATGCAATCAGTTGACAAATGGAGAATTGTTGGTCAGTATGCCATCGTTGTAATGATGGAACTACGACGCCTGAGGAGAGGTTGAGAAGGGAGCAGCACAACTAGGCTAAAGATATAAAGAAAGAGCTCATGCTAAGATCTTCTCTCACGATGTAATGCTTTACGGCGGTTCCGCGAGGGGATCCAAGATCGTTTGTAGAAAGAAAAGAATGTTTTTAGTCGGTATAAATGGAGTCCGACATTTCCCGGCGTCATCATCTAGCCGAGAGTCCATAATTTTGATTTTTAACTTTTCTATAAAATAGACTTTTCTATAAAATAACTTTTCTATAAAACGTACATATAGTACGCTATAGCGCTCGATCATAGCGAGCGTCTTGCGTAAGCGCTTGCATCGGATGATGAGTTGCGTCGTCCCTGTCTACCTTCTGTATTCGTCCCGTAATTAACTCACTTTTCTTTTATAATTTAAAAACTAAACTTCAGACGAAATTTTTATAAAGAAAAAATCGTCTTAGAAATCATTCAGAAATACAATCTGCAAAGAAAGCCAAAGTATACATATGTAGTCTTTATTTTATTATTCTCAAAATGGATATTCTTATTGCAACAAAATATGAATCGCTTTAATTTATTAATCCATGTATAACCGTGTAACAGTTGGTTTTTCCCGAGCGCTGTCATGGGATAGTTCGGCCGGGATCAGGGCTCAGAAGGATAGCAAGTACAAAATGCGAGTGGTTATATCAATAAATAATCGTCTTTATTCAAGTCAGAGTGTTCAAGACAGAGGTTTACAGTGTGTATGGGTGTATGGGTGCGCGAATAAATCTGTACATGTATGTGAGCGGCGCGGGCAGGTGCCTGTGCGAGATTCTGCGTGTTATAAACGGCGTGTGCGTATGCAGGTGCGGTCGGGTGCGTGACCTGAGCTCGAGTGCACGCCTAGGATGCACCCGCGGACGGTACGCTGAAACGGCGGATCAAGCGCGGTGCGCGAGAATCGATGCTCGTGATCAATAGGTGATGTCACCCGTTGGGTAGATAGTGCAATGGCGCGCGGTATATCTCAGCGAGGGGCAGGAGCCTCACGGCTTGGTGAATCGTGCGCTAATAAATTCGGCGCATAGGACGGTTTTACGGCCTTCGGCGTGCGGTTTCAGTCACCGTAATAATGACGAGTCTCGGTCGGCTTGTGACGGCTCGCGAGATACCTCGCGATGATTCGGAATCAGCGGTTCGCGGTCGGAATAGGAGCGTCCGGCAGACGGGAATATCCATCGGTGGCGGGTAAATTCTCACCGCTAGAAATATTGCTGGACGATTGGAGGTTCGGTCGGAAACGCTTTGCTTGCGGGATGCTGGGAAAGCCCAGCAGAGGCGGAGTACTCTCAATCTCGATCTCGCTTTTCAAGCGTGTGGATTCTTCAGGATGCTCTGAGCGTCGTACTGACTCCACGGTTTTGATATAATGGGGCGCATAGCGTCTTCGCTCTTCGGTCCCGTGACTGCTGGGCATGGGACGGCGGTTTTTTACGCGCGCTGGCCCGACGATCATCGATCGGGCCAGTCGGGTAACGATGTATGCATCGTTACAATACGATATATCTAATCCCCGAAAGACAAACGCATATCGGGAATGCAGTCTTTATATATTTTCGAGTCTGTGCATGAAAGTTTCGAGACGGTGCTTGCTCTGTGCTTAATACAGTTTTTATTATTTTGTGGTTTTATTATTTATTATCAAAATTGATCCAAATGAAAAATTCTGTTGACTCATCGAGGGAACTACTAGCTGAAATCAATACGGAAGATACAGCATTGATGAATTTTAATAATATATTAAAAATTTTGCCAAGTTATTTAATCGAACTGTTAAAAAAAACAGGATATTACAATAAAAATTCTTTTCGTTCGATTTACGAAAAAGTCATTGAAGAAATAAAAACCTTTGCAAGAGAACAACTTCATTTGTTAGTGGATAAAAAAGATTATGTCAAATATTATGGTCCATTGTTTTCCAAAAAACCTCAAATGTTTAAAATAATAGGAGGATACAAAAAATAAATTTTTGCATTGTCTCAACAGTTGCAGAGAGAAACTCAAGCAATTAATAAAAATGTAAATAAAAAGAAAATTTGTCATAAAAGAAAACGAGACGATTTATCGGACAATGAAGAAAACTCTGATTCTCAATTACACCAAAACAATAAATTTACATTTAGAAATGAAAAAGATTATAAAACTTATACTAGACTGAATAAAACAAAAAATAAGTAAGGTAGATACGAATGAAAATAATTATTTAATAGAAAAAGTAAAAAATCTCGCAAAAAAAATTAAAATTAAAATTGAAGTTGGAGATGAAAACTTTATTTTTGCTATTGTTAATTGTTTTCTTTGCAATACATCTATAAAAATAATCAAGTGAAGTAAAAATGAAAATAATACAAATGCAAGATGGATGGTGAGCAATTTTTACAAATATTTTCTTACACATTTAAGAAATACTCAAAACGACACGTCGATAACATCTCGGACTTATTTTTAAAATTCATCCTTACTAACATTTTATTTTTCAAAAATTGATGTTAATAAAAATTTGCGTAAAGATTTGGATATTGCTCAAAATAAAGAATCAGAACAAGGATCATTTTCAGAAATAATTCCAGTCGAAGAAGAAGAAATTATCAAAGAAACCGAGGAGAAAACAATTTTGGAGACAGTTGTAAAAGAAAATAATTCCAATCTGGATTCAAATATTGGATCGTCAAATTTTTAATAGATAGAAAAAAATGGATGGTGTGCAGTACTAAAATTACAGCTTTAAAAAAAATCATCATCTAGTGAAAAATACAGTCGACAAAATTGATTAAAAAGAAAATTATAGATAACATCTCCAAATCAAATGTTCATTACTCAATATTTTTCTTATCTTGGTAAAATTTCGAAAATAATACAAGAAAATGACATTTTAAACAAAATATTTTTTGAGCAAGCCAACGAACTTCGATGTCTTAAAAAAAAATATTGCTTCGATTCCAAATAATATTGATGGTTTTTTAGAATGACTTTTTGAAACAGCAATTCTTAACAATGTTAAAAAAAATCCGAAGAATAATCAATATTAAGAATTTTTTAAGACATTTTGCACATATCTTTTCATTATAGCTAAGGATGCATTTTGCAATTTTTATATATATTTGTATTTTTAATTATTTTTAGTTTGGAATTTTTTTGGAATAATAGATGGACGTTTGACTTACGAAACTTTACATGTAATTTGAATGGCATTCCATCTGTATCCATTGTCAGCAGAATAATAAATTTCAATCATTGTTTACTTCAGGAAGGTGAATTTCGTTTTAAGGAACTAAGTGACTTTTTAACGCAAAGAAATTTGCCTAAAGTAGTTTGGCTTAGTGAAGATGCGACTGGAATTATCGGCAGAATCAAACATTCATTACATGAAAATTGTAATATAGGTTGCGTTTTACCATTAAATGACGATGGTTTATCAAAAGTTGGATACTTTAAGGTGACTAAACAATTTTTTTTTCATACAATTAGTTCATTCAAGTTCATTTTAAACTTAGAAAATTTAATTTAGAAAATTTAGAAAATTATCGAATTATGATTTTTATGCAACAACTTATAACGAAATAAAAAGATAATTTCAAGAGGAACGTATTTCTAATTATGCTTATGTTGTTATCGCTCAACCTTTACAAGCTAACACTCCATCATTTTGCCTATCAATTTTTGGTACAGATAATCGATTTATAGCTTTCGATGTTTTGAAAAGATGGATAAAAATGCAAATCAAAGTTAAAGAATTTGGTATTAATTTTGGGTCACTCATCTGGTGACTAGACTTATGAAAGCCATGATAAACTTCCAGCTTCTATCGAAAATAAGTGGTCTTGGTTCCATTGTATGAAACCTCCTAATTCAAATGCGTTGGTCTGCCAAGACATATTGATACAAAATTGAGAACACGACTTTTATAAAAAAGTGAATTTACAAATAGGTAATTATGAAATCAATAAAAAACATCTCGAATATTTTACACTCAATTTTGGAAAAGATAAACACTTATTAACTATGTCTGATATAAATGGAGAAGACAAAATGAATTATAGAGCTGTGGAAAAAATATGTGATTCGATAGTAACAAATATTTTAAGTGAAAAAGTATCCAATGCGAAAGGTTCTGTGATTTATTTAGAAGCAATAAGAAATATTTTAGTCATTTTTAAATTTGGCTCAGAGAAAGAGATTATTTTTAATTTGGAAATCTGTATTTATTTTCCGAATATGACGAAACTGGATCTTAGAACAAAATATTTTAACTCTTTTAAAAAATTTCATTACTTCAAATTCCTATATGTCAATAGAAATCAATGCTAACACTTATGTTTTTTCAAAAAACTTTATCTGACTGTAACTTGAATTCTAATATGTGCGTCCCATGATTGATGAGTAGCTAACCATGCGAACAAATTTTTCACTCAACAAGAAGATTGATTTCTACTTTTTCCACAATAGTCAATTTTAGTTTAAATGATATTATGAATAGAATTTAAAAAATTCAAATTATACAAAAATGATTTAAAAGCTCAGTTTGTTTTCCCAAGAGAAGTACATAATCGTTTAGGTATTGGAAGTAATGAAAATTTAAGTGATATCCCAGATAATATAAAAATTGAAAACATTATTATGTCAGCTCTTGCAGAAGCTAAATCGGATCTTAATAAAGTTGGCATAAACAACATTCTTGAATTGTATTGGAAAAATATTAATTGTTTTCCTAAATTTTGGGAAGAAAATTCTGTGGAGGATATTGTTTTAGATAATGATGAGGATGATAATTTAATTTCGAATTTTTATTCAGAATTAGATGCTACAACACAAGTTGACTCCGAAGTTGAGTCAATGTTAGAAAAAAGATTACAAACTGATTTGGCTTCTGAAACTTATAATTTTGATCAATTGGACGATGATCTTTGTTTAAAAGATTATGTTGTGATCCAGAATTTATTAAGAAAAAAAATAGTATAGAAAAGTCGCCCTTTGTAAAACTAGTTCTAGCAAATCAGACAAAAATAGCTAAAAAATCATCTCTTTGTTGGTTATTTAATAATAATAAAAAATTAAGCAATGACAGATTATTGCGTGTCAAACAAAATCCCACGAGTTCTCACAATTTAAATCATCAAATGGATATTGAAAACGACAATGCGGAACTTGTAGTAAATATTAAAATTTTAGTATTATGTACGCTGTTTATTATGACATTGGATGGTATTTAGGAAGGGTCTTGGAAAAATTAATTATTTAAAATAAATGTTTAAAATAAAATTTCTGTCTTAAAATTTAAAAGTTTTTAAGTGGCCACGAAAAGATGATATTCAGGAAATTGAGGATAGATACATATTTTATGGTCCTATTAATGCCGGGTGTTAGTTAAAAGATTAACACCCGGCATTAATAGGACTGTTACGTCCGGTAGACTTCACGAGTCTTTTGTGTGTTTTTTTTACTAACTTAAAAATTATTACGTCCGGCAGACTACATGACTTCTTTCATCGACTGTTTTCTTTCATCGAAAATT
>JBCEZY010213337.1:0-12189 GCA_039654445.1 Cataglyphis savignyi
TTAATATGTTTTTCGTCATTCGCGTCTATTGTTCCAAATAACGATTTTGCTATTGAGCTTATTCCGTCTATCTGTCCTTTGCGTCTGTTAATCTGTGGTTTATATACTGTTTGAATTTGCGTAATGTAGATGCCCGTTTTTCTTGGACTGTATGTTTCGTGTTAACAATCCATAGGGTAAGTTTTTATTTTAATTTCCAATAAATAGTTTAATTTATTTATGTGTATGCGAATTGTCTTCCTTTTTTATTGTATAATTTACATCTAAATTTTTCTATCGTGTGTGGTCCGGTCCTTAGGGATTCGAATTTTTTAGATCCGCGTCGGAGTGTTTCGTCGTGCATTAATACTTTGTCGCTTACTTTAAATTTTATTTCCCTAGTATTTTTGTCACTGTTTTTTGGCTTTTATTTTTTCTTCCTTTATGTGCTCTTTTGCGAAACTGATTCGTTGCTCATAGCCTTTCTTTTAGTTCTTGTGCATAATCATCATAATTATACGTTGGTTTCGGCGATCTCATCAGTGACGTAGGTAATTCCGATTGGTGTCCGTAAACTAATTCGAAGGGTGTGCATCCCGTGGCTGTATATGGCGTTGTACTGTATGTGAACATCGCGAACGGTATCCATTCGTCCCAGTCTATCTGGTCTTCGTTTATATGATGTTGCAAATATTCGGCAATGTTCGATGCGATCTTTCTAACGCCATTGCTTTTTGGATGGGAGGTTGTTTGTATTTTGTTTATTTGTAATAATTTGCACGTATTTTTAAATATTTTGCTTAAAAAATTTGTGCCTTGATCGGTTAGAATTTTTTTCTGGAATTCCGTCTTCTAGTACAATTTTTGTGATAAATTTCTTGCTAACCGTGTTCGCTTGTTGATTAGGGATCGGAATCGCTTTACTAAATTTCGTTAAATTATCTTGGAAGATTAATAAATATTTATTTCCATTTGTTGTGACGGTTAGCAGTCCTACAATATCTAGGACACATTTTTCAAATGATTTAGTGGGCTTATTCGTAATTATTAACGGTACTTTATTTTTTCGCGATAAATTATTTTTTTGGCATTATTTGCATTTGGCTATGTATCTTTCAACATCCTTTGTTAATACTGGGTTTTTATTGGGCCAATGGGTTAAATGGATTCTTCGTATAATTCGCGATTCCTTGATGTCCTCCTGTGAATGCATCATCAGTATCTGGTGATAGCCTGATGCCAAATCTAAAGTAGTAAAATATTTAGCATTTCTTAATTTATCCAATATATTTGTAATGTTTGGCAGTGGAAATGAATCGTCTATTGTCAAGTCGTTCAGTTTCCGGAAGTCTATTACTACTCGGCTTAGGTTTTCCCGAAGCATCTGCCTTTTTCGGTACCACTAATAATGGTGCATTCCATTGATTTGAGTTGGTCCGGATAATTCGATCCTTTAACATTTGTTGCACTTGTTTATTTACTTCCGTCTTGTGCTTCTCCGGAAGGCGATACAGTCTCACGTTCACCGGCGAGGTATCGGCGCGCGTGTTTATCTCGTGCTCGACCGTCGCGGTGCATGTCAGTAGTTCTCCGTCCACATGAAACATATCACAATAATAATAATCTTTGTATATCCGTAAAAGTGCCTTTTTCTTCGATATTTAGATGCTGGGTGCGCAATTGTCAAATATGTGTGTTTCGCGAGAAACGCACATATTTGACAATTTACGTTTTGAATTTTTTCTTGTATTTATCATATACATTTCAGATGTCGTGTCGCTCTCTATCTCTTCATGTAATAAGAGGCGTTTGTATCTCAACTTCTCTGTCCGCATTATTAATAACGCTAACGGGGCATGTAGTCCGCGGCGTTGACTATACAATTGCCAATATATACTCCAGGTGCTTTTTCTTCTGCGCGAACGATTCCTATTCGGTTCTGATCCGTTGTTGCCTTTATTATCGTTTCACTGCGCTTTAAAATTATTTTATTATATGAATGAAGTTTTAATGTGGCCTATTTTTAATTGAGCTTTTTCATAGTTGCAGGAAACTGAGTTTGTCGGAGGAAATCGATTCCTAGTATTCCTTTGTGTTTTATTCGGAATATCATCGTTGACCACATAAAACGCATGTTTTATCTTGTGACCGTCTACTTTAATTGTACCGTACATCTTTCCGATTGTGTATATCTTGTGTTCGGTTACTTCGGTGAGCGCAATTTTTTCTTCTTGAATGAGCGTGTTATCTTTCAATTGCTTTAATTAATGATATAGTGGAGCCTGAGTCATATAACATTTGTATTTTCTCATTATTTATCTGTCGCATGGGAATTGTTACTAATAATAATTCGTTTTTTGTTCGATTATACGGTGCCCTTTATGTGCGTAACTCAATATTCTGCTGCGGGTCGCGTTTTCGTCCTAGAGTTAATTTTTTCTTTTCCGCTACTGCTACCGTCGGATTCCGAATTTCGTTTACTTTGACGCGATAATCTTTTCGGTTCGGGATAGTTTTCGTTTAATTTTTTATTATTATCCTTCGATTTTTCCGTGTTTGTTCTCAGTCGTCCTTTTAGCTCCCAACATTCTTCACGATTGTGCCCGAATTTTTTGGAGTATTTAAAATATTTATTTATTGTATATATTTATTTACGAAGATTTTTCCGGTTTTGAGAACGCGTATCGATTTCAACAGTCGCGTCCATAATGTTCGTTTTTTCCGCATTTAAAGCATTGAGAGGTCGAACTTCGAGTTTGTCGCGAATTATTTGATTCGAATTTATTCTTATATTATAAAAGTCGCTACATTTTATCGGTCCAAATAATTTTACTTCGGCGCTAACATCAGTTATCGCCTTTTGAAGGGTCAAATATCTTTGGGCGTGTTCAAGCATATTGAGTTTGTCGCTAAGTCCCATTTGAAAATTTATTAACGCTTTCTTAATTGTTTCATGGATCGCTTTGAGTGTGCAGAGTGCTCCTCTCCTTCGGTCATAGAATCGTACAATTTCATTGCTAGTAAATCAATTCGTTGTTCAAACGCGTGCGCGGTTTCATTTAATTTTTGCTTTAATGAATTAAATTCGATTTGTAGATGTGTGGTACTTAGTCTGATAACAAGTCTCGAGTTGATGCTTTATTTCTTTGAACGTTTGTATATTTCGCGTCTCGAAATCCTGCATGGCTTTTCCTTTTAATTTGGTATATAAAATTGCTTGCATTAACGATTCTTCGTCTGCAGGATTTATGTTTCGGACGGCGTACGTGCAGGCATTTAAAAATTCTTGTAATATATGTCGCGACATTCCGTTAAATTCGGGGATCATCATCTTTGCTTTTTTTAGCTGTACGTAATGTGTGGCGCTTTTTCTGTTTTAAATGTCGGCGATTAGTCCGTCCGTATGTTTCATCAAACGTGTCGTTATCTCGTTCTATATTGCAATAATTTTGGCGGGTTATTTCTCTCGATGTGTCTTCCATCGCGTCATTCGCCGATTTAAAGAATTAATACTTGCGCGTAGGTCTTTTAATATATCGAGAAGATGCGCGTATTCTATTCTTTCTTTGCGATTTACGGGAAGTGTATTATCTGCCTCTGTTATAGTTTGGCCCATCTTTCGGATGGATTGGCGCATGTTTTCAATCTCGGCGTCTATTGCGCTTTGCGGTATATTCACGGGAGTGTAATATTGCGGGAGTCGTGCTTCGGCCATATTATTTGTCTGTCTCATTATAAATTTCTTCCGGATCAAATTGATCGCATTTGTATGAGGTTAACGAAAATTTGCGTCGTAAGGATCTCTACTCGGAATCCTGCTAATATACGGTCTCGTGCATCTAGTATCACGTTGAGTGTTGTCAGTGAAGTCAGACGTATTTTCGGGAATAGGGTTTCGTCGAAACTATTAAACGGAAATTTGGGTTCGATGATGACGTTTTCCGGTAGCTCGGATTTGCTTTCGTTCGAACATTGCGTTTCTAAATTTCTTCGCGCGCTATCTAAATTTTCTCGCGGCGATAGATATAAACTAATTGCTCGTCGCGCCGGTTCGCTAAATAACTACGATCGGTTTGTTATCAATCGGTACATTTGAACCTTCCGACATTCATGCAATTATAATTAACTTACGAACTTACAGTAATAAGATAGCTAGCATGTTCGCTCGCAGACACTACTATCCTTAGCTCGGCGGCTGATACGACTAATGGCGTGAGCGACGCACTTGAATACTATTGGACATGGTGCAAATGAACACGTCTCAAATGGACACGAGATTTTGCACACTGTTCAATTGGACACAGTGCATTTGGACACAGTAATTTTGGACACAGTAGCTTTTGGACAAGTAAGAAAATACGCATTGTTTACTTGTACACTCACTTGGACACTGTTCATTTGGACACCGTTTATTTGAACAATATTTGTTTGGACACAGAAAGACGCCCACTGTTCGTTTGGACAGCGTTCATTTACCCATCGTTCATTTGGACACCCAATGATACACACAATGTAGCATGTACTTTGTAAGTTGTTAAGTGATTCATCTTGCCTACCGGCATGGTGAGTGCGGGAGGGGTCCAAAGGGTCCCTTGCACCCCCCCGTGTGTGTGTATGTGTTTGTGTGTGTGCGCACGCGCGTGCATACAAACGGTGTCCAAATGAATGGTGGGCAAATGAGCGGTGGGCAAATAAACAGTGTTCAAACAAACGGTGGGCAAATGAACGGTGTCCAAATGAACAGTGCGCGTCTTTCTGTGTCCAAACGAACGGTGTCCAAATGAAAAATGTCCTAGTGAGCGGTGTCCAAGTAAACGATGCTTATTTTCTTATTGCTCTGTCTAAAAGCTACTTTATTCAAAATTACTGTATCCAATTGAAACGTGCAAAATCTCGTGTCCATTTGAGACGTGTCCATTTGCACAGTGTCCAATTGTATTGTGTACAAGTGAAGGCCACTCTATTTGTTTATAATGTTTATAAAGCAGCTGGACATCGGCGCTCGCCTCTGTATATACGCATCGTATAAATATGGTTCGCTCCAATGGTACTGCTCAAAAAAGTAGAGAGATAAAGTGAGGAGTGGAAGAGGAGTGAGTGTGTTGGTGTGGAAGCGTATGAGAGAGCGTGGAAAGTAGTGAAGGAAGTGAAGGCAAAAAAGAGAGATGGATTAATGGAAATAGCGTTAAAAATGGAGGGCAGAAAATGGAGCGTGATAGGAGTATATGTCAGAGGGGATATGGAGAAGAAACTAAAAGAATTGAATGAATGGGTGGAAAGAAAGGAAGAAAACAATTGCATATTGATTGGAGAGAACTTTAACGCAAGAACAGGTGAGGAGGGAGGAATAATAAGCAAAGAGCAGGAAGAGGAGGAGGGAGTGGGAAGAAGGTCGAAGGACAAAAGAATTAACAAGGAGGAAAAGAAGTTGTTGAGATGGATAGAAAAAGCGGGATAGACAATATTCAATGGATGCACGAAGGGAGATGTAGAGGGGGAATGGACGTACACGGGGAAAGTGGAAATTCAGTAATAAATTATGTGTTGGGGGACGAAAATGCGAGGACGCAGGTAAACAAGGTGGAAACGGGAGATAATATAGACTCCGACCATTATCCAATCATAGTTTGGATAAAAGGGGGGAAAACGATAAGGTTAGAAAGGAAGGAGAGGAAAAGATGGATGTGGACGCAAGAGGGTAAAGAAGAGATTAGAAAGGCGCTAGGGAATGTAGAGGAAGTGGTGGGGAAAGTGGATAAGATATGGGAAAATATGAGAAATAAGATAAAGGAGGTGATGATAGGTGCGCAGCAAAGAGGGTAAGAAGAAAGAGAGGATGGTGGGATAGCGATTACAAGGAAGGAAAGAATATAACAGAGCTGAGGAGGTGGAGAGAGAAGGGAGAGGATAGGAATCTCTATAGATAAGCAAAAGGGAAATATAAAAAGTTGATAGAGGAGAAAAAGAATGAAAAAAGGGAAAGATAGGAGCGGGAATTGAGGAAAATTAGAACAGAAGGGCAGGTTTGGGAGATGGTGAATAGGGAAAAAAAGAGGAGATGGAAGGAAAACAAAGATATAGCAATGGAGGAGTGGGAAGGATATTTTAGGAATCTATTGGGAATGAGTAGAGTAGTGATGGACAGAGAGTGGGAATTGAAGAGAAGAGCATAAGTAGGAATGAGATAAAGTCAACGATTAGAAGACAGAAAGATAATAAAGAGGTAGGGATGGATGGAATCCCGGCAGAGGTATGGAAGTATGGAGAGAACTTGGACGAATGGGTGTGGAGAATATGTAATAGGGTTTGGAAGGGAGAGGGATGGATAGATGAGTGAAGTGAGGGAGTAATTGAGCCAATATTAAAGAAGGGTGAGGGGGAGAGAGTAGAAGAATAGGGGGGTCTCGCTAACATCGACACTTTATAATATATGTACGCTTAGTGCTGGCAAGTAGATTAAGCGGTGAGGTGGAGAAAAAGAGATTAGTGCCGCAGAATCAGACGGGATTCAGGACAGAATTAGGGACAATGGACAACATATTTGCACTAAATTATTTAGTGAACAGGCAGTTGGGTAAGAAGAAAGGAAAATTAGTGGCGTTCTTTATCCATCTGAAAGCAGCGTTTGATTCGGTAGATAGGAGGAAATTGGTGGAAAAGATGATAGAGAGGAGGGTGAGGGAAGGGATGGTTAAAGGATGTGTGGATATGAGGAGTGAGGATATCTTGAGACTAGAAACAGAGTGAGGAGGGAGGAGGATTTGGGAGCAAAGTTTTGGACAGGAAGGGGAGTAAGACAGGGGTGCCCATTGAGCCCTCACTTATTCAATTTGGTGACGGCGGATATGGAGGAAGTAATGAGTAGAGGAGGATTGGGAGGAGTTAAATTAGGGGAGAAGGGGATTTACACCTTGGCAGATGATGTGGTGTTG
Source organism: Cataglyphis savignyi (assembly GCA_039654445.1). Taxonomy (NCBI): domain Eukaryota; kingdom Metazoa; phylum Arthropoda; class Insecta; order Hymenoptera; family Formicidae; genus Cataglyphis; species Cataglyphis savignyi. The sequence continues at coordinate 6,912 of JBCEZY010213337.1, forward strand.
ATTGCGGAGAAGAAGGATGGGATGAGGAGTACAATTGAGAGGTTAGAGGGCTATCTGGAAAAAAAGGGGCTGGAGTTAAATGTAGAAAAGTCGAAAATATTAAGATTTAGGAAAGAAAGAGGGGGGAAAGGAATGTAAGCTGGAGATGGAAAAGGAAGGTGATAGAGGAGATAAAAGAATTTACTTACTTGAATTACGTAATGCAAAAGAATGGAGGACAAGAAGCACAGATAAGAGATAGGGTAAGGAGGGATGCTGTTGTAATGGGGCAGGTTTGGGGAAAAGGAAATTTAATTGGAAAAAGGAAATTTAGGAATGATTGGGAAAGAAGATTATGGCTCTTCGATTAATTAGTGTGGACGGTGGTGGGATATGGGGTGGAAATTTGGGGCTGAACAGAGAGGAAGGAGCTGGAGAAGCTGGAAAGTTATCTAAGATGGGTGTTAAGATTGAAATGTGGGACGCCAGACTATATGATAAGGGAGAAATTGCAGAGGGAGAAGTTAAGACGGCCGGGGAAGGGCTTGGTGATTTGAGAAAAGGTTGGAGGAAGGAAGAGGGAGTGGGATTGCGAGGAGATGTTGGAAGGAATTAAGGAAGAGTTGTAAGTAGAAAGAGGAATTATCGAAGTGGGAAGAAGAAAGGTGTGCGTTTTTTTGAGGATAGAGGTATAGGCGTGATGGAAGTAGAGGCGAAAAGATCAGAAGGAGACTTCGATTTTTTTGTAAAAAAGGATATAGAGATTGATGAAAAGGAAAAATGGGAAAGTATAGAAGGGTCAAGGTACAACAAGAGCTACGGAGAAATCAAGGGAAATGGGATTCCAGAATACCTGAAAAGTGAATGGGGGGAAAGGATGGCAAGTTACAGGTTGGGAAACGGAATGAGGGGGAACTGGTACTGGAAGGATGAAGAGAGCAAAAGATGTAGATTATGTGGTAGGGAGAAGGAAACTTGGGAGCATTTTTGGGAAAGATGTGTGAATTGGGGAGTGCAGAAAGGCTGGCAAGAGATGTTGAGAAAGGTGTTGGTGGAAAAGGGTGAGGGAGAGAGGTTGAGGAAATTAGAAGGATTAAGACGGGGGAGGAGAAATGAGGGGAGAAATGGTCGAATTCGGAATTAGGTAAAGGATAAGATTCAAGAGGAGGGGAGAGAGAGAGAGAGAGAGAGAGAGAGAGAGAGAGAGAGAGAGAGAAAGAGAGAGAGCGAGAAGGAGTGAGGGAGGGTGGGAGGGAAGGAGGGAGAGAGGGAGAGAAAAAGGGAGAGAGAGAAAGAGAAAAGATTGATGGGATGTATGAATGAAGGAATGTGAAAGGATTAGAAACGTGATATGAGCCGGAAGGAGATGTCCCAAATTAGGTTAGAGCAGGTAGAGGTATGTGTGTGTGTATATGTAGGGTAGAAACAGTTAAATATTATAGTTAAGATATGAAACAGTTAGATATAGTTAAGATAAGTTAGAGATAAGATAGTTGTAAGTTAGAATTAAGATAGATATAAAAATTGTAAGAGTTTGTAACCCCAAGGGGAATAAAGCATATCTAATCTAATCTAATCTAATCTACTAAATTTAACCGTTTTAGATCAATTAATTTTTTAATTTGAGGAAATTATTCTATTTTATTCGAATGAAACATTTTTGCTCAATGCTGACGCATTAAATTGTGGTCACACATATAATTCACACGTATAATTCTTTGAAGATCATATAAAAAATATACTGTAAAAGCTATTGCAAAAACTCCGCAATTATTATCATTAGGTTGCAATTGGACTATTGGAAACTGTACTAATTGTTTATCAAAAGAATAAAATGAATACGATTTTTTAAGATAAATTTTATGGTGTTGTACATGAAATCGTTTCATATTCAATGAGTCATATATAGAAATATAAATTATTTTAGTATCGTAGTAACCGCAAACCCAATAACTGTCTAAATTAGTCGCTATATCGCTGCAACTATGCTATATTTGAATATGTTTCTGATTTTTATGAACAGATTTATTTCTATCAGAATATTGAATTTTCTATGGTTTGCGTGGTTGATATTCGGAGCAACTTTAACAATAATAAACCGAAATACTCAATATGAATAACTTCTAACCATTCACCTTTAAGAATGATCTGTATTGTATGCTTAGAGGTGATATATTTGCAATAAGATTTCTATATTTGTGTTTGTTTATTTTTGTTATGCAAGAATTGACATCTGTTAACAATGTATTTTTCTGAATACATTTATAATCTTTTTTACTATTTTGCTTTTTGTCTGTAGAAATAATGAAAAGAAATGAAAAGAAATTCTGAAAAGTATCATGATGAATGCTCAACATCATTACATTCATTTACAATATTATTATTTTTATTTATCAGATTATAACAATCAAATTGATCTTTATCATATTTTTATACCACTTGTTACATTGTCATTTCAACTATATTATTTTTAATTCTATTAAATTTACAAACTTTTCTTGTTCAGCTTTCTTTTGTCGACATTCTCCTTTTTTTTCTTATTAAAGCTTTCCTTTTTTGTATTTTATCCAAACTAAATAATTTGTGGATCATTAGGTCTTATAATTTGAGAAAAATGTTATATGTTTTTAAATTGAAACATGTGTGCCAAATGTTGACGCATTAAAGTCTGGTCATACGTAACTACATCAGGTCGATGGCCAAATAAAAGTGATGCTGCAAATGCAATTGCAAAAACACTGCAATCATAACTATTAGATTGATCTTGAACTGAATCGTACTAGTTTTTTATCAAAAGAATAAAATTGATATAAGATATCAAAAAATTTCTTATGATGAGCATGTAAGTGCTTTACATTTAATGAATCATAAATATAAATAGCTCTAGTATCATAATAGATACAAATCCAATGCCCATTTTCATTAGTAATCGCTACATCTATGTAATATTTGAATATGTTTTTGATTCTTATGAACAGATTCAATTGTATCGGGACATTGTATTCTCCATGTTTCACGTAATTGATACTCTGAACAAAATTTTAATAATAATTCAAAATGATCAATATGAATATTAAATATTCAGAGTTCGGATATTATCAATTCTTTTATTAACAAACATAATGAATTGAATTACACAATAGAATAATATTTACTTTTCATTATTATTATTTAACTTTTAAAACAGACAATTTTTTTGATAATTAAACAACTTTAAATTAAATAATGTTAGATATTTAAAAATATATTTAACAATTGAGTATTTTTAATATTTTAATTACTATATTTTTAAATATTATTGCCAACTAAAAAAATAAAACTTAATGTAAATACAGACTTAATGCAATTGCAATTTTTTTATTCAGCACTTGGAGCAGCCGATTTTACAATACAGCGCTTTTTTAATTTTTTAATAAAAAGCAGCCGTAAATTTTTAATATCATATATATAAAAATTTCTGGCAGCTGAAACCCAGAGCCAAAAATATCCGATATAACCTGCAAATAAAAATATTTTATTAATAATTGCAGTTTACATATAAATAATATATTTAATTATATATATCAAATAATTATATATATAAATTATATATATCAAATACCTACTACTGATACCACGTCTAAAACCTATTCTGAAACCAAAAGTTCTGAAAGTACTTTTGTGGTACTTTTATGATTTTTTTTTAAACTGATGTTTTTATGTTATGTAACAATAGTGGCTATAAGATAAAATAGTGACATGCGATAAAGACTGTTATAAAATCGTCGATTAGTAATAGTGACTGTCGTTACAATAAACACAGATTACGATTATAATTAATCTATGTAATTATAATTGATATTGTAAGACTACGAGACAACATATTGTAGAAAAGTAAACATTACGATTATAGTCCGTATTTATAGTCCGTTCTTAAGTCGCTCACATACACTTTCCGTAACCGTAACTGTAACGTAAGGATTTTTGACCAATCACCTTGCTATGGACAGCCGAATTAAGTAATGCGATTAGTCGAATTCTTACATTATGGTTACAATTACGGTTATGGAAAGTGACCAGCTTTACTTTAAGACTTGTCTTAAGAAATATCTTAGAATGGCGGCTCTGTGATTGACATCTTAAGATTGTATATACTTAAGACGATCTTAAATATATGAATCAATTATGATTATCGGCCTATGATGACGCAACATAATAATGCTGTAATGACAGTCAATGAAAAACAATGCTTTCTCACTGTACGAAAGTTACGGATCTATATAAATTATTGATCAATAATTTAATCGATAAACAACGTGGCAGAGAATAAAGTAAACGATGTAAGTAACGTTTATTTTTTATATTTTATTAAAATTTAAATAATTTTGTTATAATAATATCTTTATTTAAAATTTCATGTTCTTACAGATGATAATAAAGATGAGTTTTTATTATCAAACTTCTCCTTAAAAGTTGCAAAATCAAAGAACCGTTATGCTAGTTACGGATTCATAATGGCTAATCCCGTCGTCAGTGGCAATCGTGTTGAGTCTGTCACCACCTATTCCGCCGTTGTTGCTACCACCAGTCGCCGTCACTGTCGACAGCATCACCGTCAATCAAACCATTGTCGGTGGCCACACTGCTGGCCACACTACCACTAGTCTCTTCGTCGCCGCTCCTGATGCTGCTGCTGCCGCCGGTCCTGCTGCTGCTTCTGCCGATTCTGTTAATGCTGTTGCCAATCCTGTTGCTGCTGCTGCTGCCGGTTCCACTACTGCTGCCAGTCCTGTTGCTATCGAGAACGATATTACTTGGCAAGGTAATATTTTGATTACATTTTAATAGTATTTAATTATATTTAATTGCATTATTTTATTTAATGAACTGATTATATATTTTTGCTATATATATTTACGTAGTATATATTCGTTTTTTATATACTTACGTAGAATTATTTCTATATATTTACATATACTTACGTAGTTTTATATACTTACGTAGTATATATTTTTCTTTGCTTTTTATAAAAAAAAACATTAATTTTAAATTTGTTTGTATTTTACAGTTCGCAAGCCAAGAGGAAGAACTGCAGGGATACGGAAGCAACAGGAATATTTTGTACTCTTCTTGTATTGGCAGTCCTTTGCTTATAGGAGCAGCAGAGAAGAGCAAGAGAAGAGGACGATGAAGAGAACGAGAAAGAGAAGGAGGAAGAAGACGAGGAGGAAACTAAATTTGATAAATAAGCATATTAGCCTCGACCTCGCCGATTTTAATGATTGACATATGTTATCAAGGATGCAATTTTAAGTAACTT
>JBCEZY010213887.1:0-12030 GCA_039654445.1 Cataglyphis savignyi
ACCCTTCACGAGCCCTGATCCCGATTGCGCTGTCCGCGCGCACCACGCCGATCGTGAAGCGGCTACCGTTACAATATAATACTCAATTAATAAATATCAATTAATATTACTTTTTTCACTTATATCAAACTTTTTCTACCGAATGGTTTCACCGACTTGGATAGACCCTAACAGTACATGTTGGTTCTGAGAACGCTTCAGAAAGAAGTTATTATTAATGAATAAATTCTGACTAATCGGCGTCGATTTTTAACCGGACACACTTCAGTGAATCGCGCGCCTGGTAATGGTGCGCCACTGTAATAGCTGAACGCTCACACATTATCAGACGGGCGGCTCACCAACGTACGTTTGACTAAAGATCGACGATGATGGGCCAGACTTTACTCAATAATAACTTCTTTCTGAAGCGTTATAGAGAAAAATGGTACAGAAATTTTCGATTCTGTTTGGCCAAATCTACTTTCTCACTTTGGATGTATCAAAAGTTTCAAGATATATGTAATATAAGTGTATATAAGATGATATAATAAGATATATATATATATATATATATATATCTTATTATATCATCTTATATTATTATTATAATAATAAATGGACAGCAATGTTATTGTTGTTGCTGGCTTGCACACTCGGGAAATTTTGAGCTCGTTATTTCGGGGGCCAAGAGAAATCAAGCGATGCCAAGTACATAAGAAAAATACTTTCTAGCTTGTGAAACAGTTTACCTATATGTACAGCGCGGCGTTACCAAATAGCTTATCCGGAATTTTAGGTCTTGCAAACTTTTAATTAAAGTATTTAAGAACTAAAGCCGTTAATCAAAAATCTAACGGCGCTTTTATTATAAAATGTGGATATAAGCTTTTGATTGCGACAAGTTCGAAGATTGCAGTCAATCTCAAGAAATGATAATCGTATATAAGAATTGTGACATTTTTTGTTTTCCATCAGTTTCAGATCTCACGTACGTACGCTCGCACTCACACATGCAAAGTGATTTTGTCCTTCAAAGCGCGTTTACAGCGCTCATGTACGATTATTGGCTTAATGTGCAAATGCCTTGAGAAACAATGTGCATGTCCGTGCATATGTATATGATATATGTATCAAGCGACGCGGTTGGCAGTGTATCGCGATGCCAAGATAAAGAGCGGGAGGGAGAGAGAAAGAAAGCGGGAAAAAGAAAGAAAGAAAGAGAGAGAGAGAGAGAGAGAGAGAGAGAGAGAGAAAGTGTCATTTATTGAGCGCTCTGCGATAAGTCCCCTAAAGCGCAAAGACAGTACATGGAAAAGTAGTACAATAAAATAAGCACAAACTACGTGAGGTGTGAATACAAGTAGGTATGTATAAAGAGTATATGTGTATAAAAATATAAAACATATAAAAAATATATAAGTGAAAAAGTGAAAAAGTGAAAAAATGAAAAAGTGAAAAAGTGAAAAGTGAAAAGTGAAAAGGTATGTCAGAAAGAGATGCCAAAGTGGGCAGCAAGGATGACCTTATATTGGCTAACAGACCAGCAAATGCGCATAAAACCTCTGCTTAAAATTATTTAAAGTCTTCGCGTTCTTGATTGAGGAGGGAGATTCCACAGCCTAACCAAGGTTACTCTGAAAGAACGTTTGAACAGCTCAAGTCCTATATTGTGGCTGAATTAGAGTGTCATTCAAAGCACTCGTTGCACGGTTTGATGTTAATATCCTTTGATTAAAATTAGAGTGCAAAAGGCCTGTTCGAAGTATCCTGAACAATAGACATCCAACGAAGTAAGTTTTTCTTGAATCAATCCTGAGCCACCTGAGGCTCTCGTAGTAGGGCGTAATATGCATGTCTGCCTTCACGTTAAAAATAAATCTGATATAGGAGTTTTTAGCTCTATGGAGTTTTAGGTTATATCCGTCGTCATATCCGTGTAAGCTGCACAGCAATAATCGTGTCGGTAAATTAACGTGGTTATAAGCTTGGATTTTCCAGTAACAAGTGCTTGCAAAGCTTTAGCTGATACAGTATCGAGTAAATCTTGTTCGTCATGATGGTGACCTGCCTCTCCCATGACAGGGAATTTCTGATCGTCACTCCGAAGTACTTAATAGATGTTGAGTATTGTACGGTCGACTTGTCCACTTTTATTTCAGGAAGAGCAGACAGATCGATAATCTTGATGTATCGCAATGTTCCTATGATTATTGCCTGCTATTGTCTTCTCAGAGTTCAAAATAAGCCTATTGATAGTCGACCAGCCAAGGATGGCATTAATGTCCTTATTTACCATCCGGATAGCATCAGGCAGGACCCTAGGAGCACAGTGGATGTAGTTTGGTGGGCGTCGGCGTAAAAATTATATTTACAGTGCTTGAGCACAGGCCTGAAATTCGACAGGTATAATATGAACAGTGGAGGACCCAAAACTGAGCCCTGAGGCAGTTCAGTCCCAACATGAGACAGAGACGAAATCACACCTCCCTGACAGTCTAAATCTGCACCGTTAGATAAAAATGCATCCACCGTACTATATCATCCAAGATATTCAAACTCTTCAATTTATTAATTAAAAGAAAGTGATCCATTCTGTCAAAAGGCTTCGAAAAGTCGAAGAAAACCGACACGGTAATCATCTTTCTGTCCGCTGCGTGCCTAACCATCCGAATCAAACATGTCTGCGTTGAATTGTTATTTTTATGTGCTGACTGATACAGATTATAAAGGCCAGAGGCCTCAAGATATTCCCGGATCTGGTCACAGACCACACGTTCAATCACCTTCGACAAAGGGAGGATTGAGATCGGCCGTTAATGCACTGATGTCGGATTTCTAATCTTAGAAGTCGGACAGATAAGAGCTGATTTCCATTCGGAAAAACTCATGTATAAAGAAAAAGTTGAATAAATGCTCCACAAAAGATAGTACTGTTCATCACCAGCTTCAATAATTAGGGATCGTCCCGTTTGCACATATTACAGATCGGACACGACATATTTTCCGATCACAGACCCGATCGGACACAACCTCGATCGGACACAGACTCGATTGAATACAGGCCAATGGTTGAACTCAAACCAATGTGTCTACTTTTCTGGTAGTGGAACCCCCCAAGAAAAGAAAGATAAATATAAGAATAGCTCGTCTGTTTTATAGCATAAAAAAATTCAGTGATCTAGACCAACTAAACGAGTAAAGATAGGGTGTCAATAGCAAAATATCATAGTGTGTTATTATCTTTAATCGGATGTAAACATTTCAACTGTACTTAGTCTTCTTGTAAACGAAAAAATAACTTATACGAAAATAGATGCCTAACTAATAGAAACAATAATATGTTATTATGAATGTCATTAGGAGGACACTATTGAGATGCCAACCATGATATAAGAGTTTAGTCAAATATAAAAAATTTTTACAGAAATAATTTATATTTTAGTTGTGAAACGATTGACTTTAGTCAATTTTTGCCAGGATTTTTATCATTGAAAAGCAAGGAGTTGTATTTTTAAAATGTCCATTAAGAGTTTTGAAGCTATGGCTCTCGTTATGAACTGTTTCGAATAAATAAATAAATAATTAATAATGTTGTAGATAAATACAAAATTTAATTAAATCGATTAAAATAATTTGTAAATAGAGTTATAATTAAATAAAATGTTAAAGTAGATTCAACGACTGAGCGTAAATTGGATAGATTTTACTTACATTATTATCATATTAGGTGTGTTAAAATATTGTTTTAGGCATCTTGTTGTTGTCGAGTCTAGATCGCAATGTCACGATATGTCCGTGAGATGTTAGCTATCAATGTATAAAGTAAATAACATATGTGCTAAAAACAACGTAAAATATTCTAACATTATGTGTGATATTATATGTTCGATAATTCGTCGAGGATATCAAAATATGCACTGTCCAGCAATTCGCTGTCCGTATTATAATTAATTCCATGTTTTTTTATGTGAATCATTTCAGAAATGAGTCTTTTGTGAAAATTATTTTCAATGTCTAAAATTTTGATATTTTCACAATCAAATGTGTGTTTTAAATTTATAATATTTTCCGAGACAACCGTGTGTTTTGAAGGGTCGAGTTTTATGCTGATGTGTTCTTTCAATCTGGTAAGTAATTGTCTTTTTGTTTGACCAACGTAGGAAACATCGCAGTTACATTTTATTTTATATATTATATTATTATTGAATGGATTGCTGTTTTTATCTTTTTGTGCTTTAATTATTTTATTGAGTTTGTTAAGACAACGGTAACCCTGGTAAATTCTGATTTTTTGATTGCAGTTGCAACAAGTTCTAAAATGTTATTATTGTAGGGAATTATAAAATAACTTTTCTTGTTTTCTTTGTTTGTATTGTTATTTGTTGGATTTATATTATTATTAAAAGTTTTAATTTTGCGGTTAAATATGTTGAAGACCAGATGGAGGGGGTAACCATTGTCGAACAATATATTTATGCACCTTTTTAAATTCTTTTGGTGAAACAGAAGATGAGACAACAGCATAGCCCTTTCGACTAAATTGTACATGATTCCTATTTTATGACAAGTGGGATTTGAGAAAAAAGACAATAATCTCCCTGAGAATGTTTTTTTGTGGAACCAATCTATATAAATGGAGTTATCAATTATCCTAATATGCAAATCCAAAAAGCTGATACATCGGTTCACCTCGTATTCCACCTTAATTGTAATCTATCGTGAAAATCACTGAATCTATTTAAAATATTCGTGACTTCGTTCAACGGCGCAACTAGTATTATGTCGTCAATAAAACGGTAATATAAATGTATATTTGTGTCCATAGTACATCATAGCTTATATATTACATTATTATTGGATGGATTGCTGTTTTTATTTTTTTGTGATTTAATTATTTTATCGAGTTTGACAAGATTTATAAACAAACTTATGGAATTCCTATGGGATCTCTGCTTTCACCAATAATCGCTAACTTAGTAATGGAAGATCTAAAGGAATCAATACCAAATACTATGGATGAAATGTTAGAATATTTTACGTTGTTTTTAACACATATGTTATTTATTTTATACATTGATAGCTAACATCTCACGGACATATCGTAACATTGCGATCTAGACTCGACAACAACAAGATGCCTAAAACAATATTTTAACACACCTAGTATGATAATAATGTAAGTAAAATCTATCCCATTTACGCTTACTCATTGAATTTAACACACCTGGTATGATAATAATGTAAGTAAAATCTATCTAATTTACGCTTAGTCATTGAATTTACTTTAACATTTTATTTAATTATAACTCTATTTACAAATTATTTTAAATGATTTAATTAAATTTTATATTTATCTACAACATTATTAATTATTTATTTATTTATTCGAAACAGTTCATAACGAGAGCCATAGCTTCAAAACTCTTAATGGACATTTTAAAAATACAACTCCTTGCTTTTCAACGATAAAAATCCTGGCAAAAATTAACTAAAGTCAATCGTTTCACAACTAAAATATAAATTATTTCTGTAAAAATTTTTTATATTTAACAAAACTCTTATATCATGGTTGGCATCTCAATAGTGTCCTCTCTCGATCCAAAACTTTCTTAATTTTTACAATTTTTATCTGCATGATATTATTTCAATAAGACTCACATAATGACATTCATAATAACATATTATTGTTTCCATTAGTTAGGCATCTATTTTCGTATAAATTATTTTTTCGTTTACTGGAGAAGACTAAGTACAGTTGAAATGTTTACATCCGATTAAAAATAATAACACACTATGATATTTTGCTATTGACACCGATACCTTTACTCGTTTAGTTGGTCTAGATCACTGAATTTTTTTATGCTATAAAACATACATTCCTATATTTATCTTTTTTATTAGATTTTACAATTTTTCACACGAAGTGAGATTTCACATGGGTTTATAATTTTCCTCGCAAAGCAAGGTTCAAGGCAAACTTATATGCCTAATTTTAACGGTACTGGAACCCCCCCTCCCCCGAAGGGCGGAACGTACTGCTTCTACACATATACCTTACAATGAGATTCCACATGGGTTTACTTTTCACACAAGGTTCAACTCAAATCAATACGTATTGATAAATGCTGTCTTATATAAACTTTTTTCTTATTTCTTGAAATTTGGTTCACGCACAATTTATTTCTCACATCGAGAACAATTGGGCTGATGTTCGATGAAGCCTGTGTCCGATCGCGACTGTGTCCGATCGGGACTGTGTCCGATCGAGTCTGTGTCCGATCGAGAAATATTGTCGTATCCGATCTGTAATGTGTGCAATCGGGACTCACTCAATAATTTTAACGAAATATCATCCATGCCAACTGCATTAGATCTAGCTCTAGCGATTACTCTCGCAATGATTGGCGGCGTAACATATTTCTAATGAAGATTCTCATCATTGAAGTCGCCCGTGAGTAAGTCCTCAAGAGAATCACCGCACACCAGATCAAGATGTCTCTCACAGTGTTCAAAGAATTCAGTGAATTCTTCAAGTATGTAAGAGGATGCCCCTGACTTTGACGAGTCTTAGCTGCTTTAGTCTGTCCCAAACCTCGTTTGCGCCCGCCCGACTGAAGACGTCAATGTAGAAGGCACTCTTGGTAGATCGTATAAGACTCTGTGTCTCATTGCGCAGAAGTTTGTACTGGTTGTGTAGTAATAATCAGTTTTATGCCTCCGCCAAGATCTTCTGGCCATATCTTTTCTGCGCATGGCAGCACAGATATCCACTGTCAATCATGGCGCCGGCAAGTTTTTGAAGTGCCGTCGCTTAAGCGGTACATGCAAATTGAATATTTCAAGCAATTTAGCATTAAAGACATCAATCTTTTCTTCTATATTATCCATGATAGATCAATAGATCAATCCAATCAATGCCCTTTATGTTTATGGAAGGCGGTTGCATCAAAACCACGCCAGTTTCTACAGTCAACACACCTAGCTTGACGCCGCTGTAGCTTGATCCCGTATTTGATATAAATAAGATCGTGTGCTGAGAGAAACGCATGTTGGCTCCATGTTGGCCATGACTCATGATTTATCAACATCATCAATGATGCACAGATCCTAAAAAGTGCTGGAGTTCCTCAAATGTGGACAAAAACGGTACTAAATATAGGCTCGATATAAAGATAAAGATATAGAATGCTTAACTGCTGATTATCAAAGGTGAATTTGGTTCATGTTAAATTCGCCGAGAATCAGCGAATGCCTGTAATCCACTTGAAACTTCAAAAATCTCTGAAAAAACTTCAGATAGTCAGTATTTGGTGGGCGGTATATCACTGCCAGCAAGAGCTTGGACATATCATCAAAAGAGATTTCCGCCATTATTCAGGTTTGGTAGTGAGAGACCCATCAGATCCTCCCAGGATAGAGACACCAAGAAAATCCGATATATAGAAGCCACTCCTTCTCCCGATCTACCGATTCTGTCACATTTGAAGAGCGAATACCCTGGCAGCTTTAACATTGCGTCCGTGATTCCAGGTCGAAGTCACGTCTCCGATATGCAGATGATGTGGTAATCAGCATTGCAGAAAAAGTAATGGAACTCGTCGAGATGCGCGAAGAAGGACTGGCAGTTAACATGGCAGACCTTCAGATCCTCACGGTCCTTTGTCAGGTTATTCATAGTTAGTATTAGCTATCTTGTCCTTAATTTTTCGGCCCAATACCGGGCGTTTCATCGTGGCCGAGTGGACCAAGTCGCCAAGAAATCTATGATGACTCACACAATTAAAGTATTTCGGTGGTAGATCTCTGTATTTCCTTATAATGCTTCATTTCGTGAGGATCAGCACAGTGTCCACAAGAAGGTTCGCTTTTGTAGTCCTTAGCAATGTGAGGCATCTATAGCACTGCATGATTCTAACATGGAAAGAGCAAGTCGCATAGCGCAGATAGATCCATTCGCATTTGAGTAGATTCTTGCGTACAGCGGGAGAGACCTTCAAAACGCAGCTGGTGATCCGCCTATTCTGCTTAGGTTTAAAAATAAAAACAGTCTTCAGATCGCTCGCAGAGTTCAGACTCAGGTTCTGAGCCACACACTCATCCTTGATCTCCTCAGTAGACCGGCATTTCTGCTGACACCCCGTGCATAATGAGCCTCGGATTTGATTTAACATTCTCGCATAAGTCCAGCTTTGGCAAAACCAGAGTGTGCATCTTCTCGATATCAGGATAAAGAGCCTCGATCTTAACTTCATTGTCATGCGCATGTGTAAGTCTAATGACCTTTAGTCCACAGTTAGCTGGATCGAACACATTGCACAAGATCTCCTTTGTAGCTTGAGACGAAGTAAATCTGTCCTTTATACTTTCGGCACCACCAGAAAGCTAGTGGTGTTGAACTGCTCTACCGTCGGACCCCCAGACACCCGGACTTCAGATTTTGAAGAACCGGCAACGGAAGCATAAGAACTCCCTCTTGCTTTTTCAGTCTCAACACGATGGACATCACCTCTCGCAGCCATGCCGACTACCGATATCATTTAGAGCCTTTACTACAATTCTCTTGATGTAATACTGTCACTCGCCAAAAGATTCCCGGACGATGATGACGATCGTTCATCAATTAGATTGATTAAAACTGCCGATATTTCCATGAAAGCATCCCTGCATGCCCGAAATGCGGATTCAATCGCTGCCCTCTTGTCCAATGTTTCCTTTCTGGAATAATCTGGACACAGCGTCACTGTGTCGTTGCACCATAGCTCTAAGAGCGTTTACCCTCGAGGAATTTATCATATCAATGTTATTTTTCTCGGACATACCTGAAGAGTTCAATAAGGAAGACTGCCTCGTAAGCCCCCTTCTGCCTATGCCATTGTTGTCATCCTGCCCACTGGCGCCTACGCCGGCATCCATCGCACAGCCGTAAACAGATGCTTTGTAAACAAGCCCAGGTCACGTCAAAAACTGTCACGTCAGACTCGGCAAAATCACAAAGAAAAATTCAAGAAAATTCAGAAAAGCGCCGGATTAATCAGAGCCGATGCAGCCCGTTTACCCGAAGGTCTCAAGCAAAGCAAAGTATCTCTTGACAATGCAGCTCTAAAAAAAGAAAGGCCCCGAGGAACAAGAAGCGGCAGAAAATCGGCAAACAAGACAGAGAAATAATAAACACGTCTCAATCTACACTCACCTCCAGAGAGAGAGAGATAAAAAGATAGAGTGAAAGAAAAAGCAGGAGATTAAGAAAAAAAGAAAAAGAGAGAGAGAGAGAGAGAGAGAGAGAGAGAGAGAGAGAACGGAAGATTGATTGACTGCGTGAGCTCTCCACCACTACGACGGCGCACCATTACGACGGCGCACCATTACTAAGCGCGCGGCTCACTGACGTGCAGCTAAAGGTCGGCGCTGATTGGTCAGACTTTACTCAATAATACTCTTTTATTAAATGTCACAGAATAAAAGGACTTTTCTGTTTACTGTGTTCTACCCGCTCACGAGCATTGGCACAATATTTGTAAGATATCCTGTATATAGTGCTATTGTTTTGTACATGTAATGTTTATTTGCAGGACAAAGAAAGGGCACGATCTTTTATAAAAGAGTGTCATTCATATTCAAATAACGGCTTTACAAATGTTATCCGTTGCCTATATCCATTTACAAAGACTGCAATTTTTAAAATACTATATATTTAAAAAATAAAAAAAAGATTATAAGTGTGATTTGTATTTATTATTGTATTAAAATAAAGAACAATTATACATTATACATATATCAAATTTTATTTAACAATAACATGTTAACCATAATATTAAAAAATTAAAATTTTGTTGCAATTAGATTTACTTTGAGAAAAATAAATACTACATATTTATACACTTTAAGTTTCTTTGCATGTATATAATTATAAAAAAGGATATTATAGAAAAAAAAGTGGTGAACATATATTTCGCAATGCACAACGTATTCATTATATGCAAAGAAAGCCAATGTATACATAAGTAATATTTATTTTATTATTCTCAAAATAAATATTCTTATTGCAACAAAATATTAATTGCTTTAATTTATTAATCCATTTGTATACGTAGTATGTATATTTTGGCTTTCTT
Source organism: Cataglyphis savignyi (assembly GCA_039654445.1). Lineage (NCBI taxonomy): Eukaryota > Metazoa > Arthropoda > Insecta > Hymenoptera > Formicidae > Cataglyphis > Cataglyphis savignyi. Next base: position 10,095 of record JBCEZY010213887.1, read on the forward strand.
TGAATATGTATAATTGAAAATACTATTTTATCAAAAAAACAAAAACTTATAACTAAAATTTATAAATATATATCTCGCATCGCACAACATGCTATTTCAATATTAAATATATATATATATATATATATATATATATATATATATATACATATACAAAGAAAGCTAAAATATATATGTAATATTTATTATTCTTAAAATAGATTGCCACATAATTTTAATCATTTCAATTTATTAATCTATTTTTATACATAGTGGGAAAACTTTAACTTTCTTTATTTACGTTATTATAACTAATAATACGTCATTATGTAAAAAAAAATTATAAATATATATCTCGCATTGCACAACATGTTATCACTATATCATATTAATTATACATATGTAAAGAAAGCCAAAATATATATACATATTTATCATTCCCAAAGATCTTATTGCAACAAAATTTTAATCGCTTTAATTTATTAGTTTGTCAATATACATCCTATGTTGTATATATACTTTGGCATTGCATATGTATGACTAATTATGTTATTTTATAAAAATTAAAATATATAAATTAAAAAAAAATCTATAAATATATATTTTTTAAAAAAACCTCACAAAGGTAAAAAAGATATGCCAAGTACATAAAAAAATTCTAAATTGTATGCAAAATATTACTAACAAAAATTTTAATATTTATCTCTAAAAATAATTTTTAAATTTTGCAGAAAAAATATAAATTTTTATAAAAAAAACAGTTATTTGTAAAAAAATATAAATTTTTATTGTAAGATTTTAATAGTGGAATTTTATCAGGTTGGATAAGCTGGGGATAGTTTCATAATAATTTTTGGTCTTTTTTGTGTAATAAGGATGATTTTTAATGGTGACTTCTTTTCCAGCGCTCTCTCTACAATGCGCTATATGTGACCTTCTTTATTGGCTGGGTTCGGGGAATACGCTTTTAGCGCTATGAGCGTGCTCTATCCTTGTTCAACTTCAACAAATAACAAAGATAGAGCACGCTCATAGCGCTAAAAGCGTGCTCCCTGAACCCAGCCATTAAGTGCAGCGTGGCCGTGCTCCAAAATAGCCTCCATATGACGTACATGCCGCATGATCGCTATGTAGCTCCAATGCTCAGAATCTGCTCCGTGGCTGCTCCAATCTGGAATCCTTGTTCTCCGTCGTAATTCCTGTTACGTCAGCTACACTCTTTTTCTCTCTATATCTCAGTTAGTGAAAAAACAATTGCTCTCTACTTTTATAGAGCAACCTGCTTCCACCGGCTATACCCCAGGAACGTCGAGAGCTAGGACTAACCTAGTGGATCTAGGGGAAAGACATAGCGCGGAACTATTTGGTTACTAGAAAGTTTCTCTAGGTATTTTAGGGATATGGATGGCAACTAAGTATATGTAATTCGAAGGTTGATCAAGTTTAAAGAATAGAATTTTAATATTATGTAATGTCCTGCCAATTTTAAAAACTATATTTTAGCTAGTAATTAAGTAGCGCTTTTATCCCTACAAAATATCTATAGAATATAGAACAATTATTTAACCATTTGCTTTTATTTCAATTGTTACCCAATTTCATTAATCGCTTATCATTCTAGTTCCATATGATTATTTAGCCTAAAAACCGAATATATTTTAATTCTTTTAATAATAATAATCGATGGCGCAAAGAATTGAGAATTCCTTAGATCGACGAATCAGAAAGCATTATTTAGAACTAGCCAGCTGTACAGTAGTGACTTTCTAGAACTAACCTGCTGATTACTTTAAGAACGGACTTACGAGCGAACTTCACACTTGATAATATCGATACAAATATTTAACTTTTAAGATTTTAATATTTAATCATACAGACAAATATATACAGGGTGATTCAGAACAACCTTCCGTCCATTAAATGACGTATTCCTGATACAATTCTAAGACGATTTTTC
>JBCEZY010213898.1:0-12028 GCA_039654445.1 Cataglyphis savignyi
CTCTCAATCAAATGACTCTGTCCATGTATCCTGTAAAATATCTTCAATGCAAAAAATAGAATAACTCTCGTCGGATTTATTTATTTATTTTTATTCATTTGTTTGTTTGTCTATTTATTTCTTTATTTCTTTCTTTCTTTCTTTCTTTATTTATCTATCTATTTTTTTCTTTATCTATCTGTCTATCTATTTATTTATTTATCTATTTTTTTTATTAATTCATTTATCTATTTATTTATCTATTGATTTATTTGATTATATTTTTGTTTTGTTTTTGTTTTCTGTTTTTGTTTGCTTGTTTGTTTGTTAATTTTACCTTTTAGTTTTTTTTTTGTTTTTTTTCTTTGATATGTTTTAACAATAGTACTTTATTTAATTGTTAATTCTTCGTGCATTTACCATTCCTCTTTTTGTATAAATAACTTAAGGAAATGTTCTCTCTATCCTCCCTCATCCTCCAAACAATCAGATCAACCCCGATTGGATCACTCTGTCCTCCTGTAAGAATCTGAAGTAACCAAGATTGTGAAAGACTCCTAGCACCACCACACACCGACACCGATACGTCATCGTTCACCAGTTCGTCAACAGAACCAAGAGCGAAATTAAAAGAGATAAGTTATGTAAAACATTTGATATTATATTTGCTTTTTAGCATCGTGTCATAGAACGTAAATAATCATGTATAGTTGCACGACTTGCGGTGCTACTTTTAGGTCAAAGTATTGTTTGTCTCGTCATGAAAATATCCACCAAAAGACTTTTCAATACACGTGTTCAATTTGTAACAAAAAATTCGGTAGGAAAGATAATTTAACCAGACATAGAAAAAATGTAAATTGTTCACCGGAAGAAAAACATGCAAGAAAACATCAAAAACAACAATTGCGGATAGAAAATTGGCGATTAATAAATCAGACACGGAGAGAAAAACAACAAAAACAACACAAAACGCGACATCTTAAAAAACAAAGACAACAGCAGCAAACACAACATCCATCTGAATTATTGTCAATAACTTATCTTGAAGACAACGAAGAGAATCAAACCATTGCCAACTTAATTGGAGAACACGCTGATTCCGTAAAAACACACTATCGAGAAGGATGTTATCAATCGTTTTACAACATACAATGGAATTCGCCCTATCTACAAGATCAATTGAAAGAAATATTTACCAGACAAAACGTCAGGTTCAAGATAAACTATAGCCACTCTTTTCTTTTAGAACATAAGGAAGACCATAATTATCGTTTCTTTCACGCGTCAAATAATAACAGTAGAGCATTAGATATCCCTAAAACTATTAATCATTGGGAAGATTTTAAGGAGTTTATGGACACATTCCTCAATACAGATCACTTACAATTTGCTCATCAAAACAGACCGGACACAAAATGGAGAGTTCAGTCTATACTTTCGACTACTTTTTACGTAAATAAGATGAAGGAGTTTCCTATTGGGAGCTGTAATATTGAACTTCCAAACACGATTAAAAAGAACAAATTTATCCACACCTTACAATACAACCGGGAACATTGTCCCATGTTGTATGAGGATAATCTGTGTTTTTTTAGATGCTTAGCCTTATCTGAAGGACACAGTGTTCATGACTTGAGGGAACTCCGTACGCAACAATTGTTTAACGTTTATTCATTTTGTAATGAAAAGTTTTCTGGGGTGACCTTGAGTGAACTTGACACATTAGAACAATTGTTTAAGACAAATGTTGTTGTGTATACTTACGACATTGAACTTGCTCCACCGAGATATATCATCGTCAGAAGAAGCTTGCATGCTTATCCTAAAACCATGTATGTTTTACTTGTGGATAATCATTTTTGCTATATAAAAGACCTTGATAAAGCTATCAAAATTTTTGGTTGTTCAAAATGCCACAAGCTTTTCTCCAGACACTTTAATTTGTTACGTCACGAAAGGGTGTGTAAAGGGGAGGAAACACAACAAACTTATCCTGGAGGGGTCTTCCATCTTGTTCCAACAGAGTTAGAAAAATTGATCGAGGCAGGGATTAAAGTAGACAGGGACTTCGTGTATCCGTTCAGATGTACTTTCGACATCGAGTCCTACTTCGAAAAAGACAGCCTTCCCCAACCAAAAGCTGACGCGAGAAGTACAGAGTACACCGCTAGACACTTACCCATGTCTATAGCCGTCGCGTCGAACGTTCCGGGGTACGAGGAACCCAAGTGCTATGTATCGGAAGGGGATCCTCAAAATCTAGTTAACTGTACGATAGACTATTTAGAGGAGATCAGTGACCACGCTTTTTCCATTCTTAGCCAGACCGTCTTTCGAAAAGTCTACGAACGTGTTGGTGAAAACGAATACCTTCAATCGATATTAGACAAATACCTGCATCAAATGATAGTAATTGGCTTCAACTCAAAAATGTACGATCTAAATGTTCTAAAGTCATATCTCGTAAAGAGACTTATGGGCTCTGAAGACTTTAGAGTTGTTAAAAAGAATAATAGTTTCCTCTCAATAACCAACGATAAGCTGAAGTTTCTGGACATCACCAATTACTTGGCTCCGGGTTTCAGTTACTCCAACTATCTTCAGGCATACAACGTAAAAGAACAAAAAGGATTTTTTCCCTACGAATACTTCGACAATCTAAATAAATTGAACGAGACATCCCTCCCTCCCATGTCAGCATTTCACAGCAATTTGAAAAATACAGATATTTCCCTTGAAGACTATGAGTACTGTAAAAAAGTGTGGAAAGAGGAGGGTATGACGACGATGAAAGACTTTCTCGTGTGGTATAACATTCGTGATGTGAAACCTATGTTAGAAGCCCTAGAACGTCAGGTCAGTTTTTATCAAGATCTTGGATTAGACATTTTTAAACAGGCAATATCAATCCCGGGGATAACTCTAAGATACCTATTCAACACTATTCCTACAAACGTTATCTTTTCCCTTTTTAATGAACGAAACAAAGATCTACATAGTCTTTTAAAATCCAACGTCGTAGGTGGTCCATCTATCGTGTTTACACGCTATATGGAGAAGGACAAAACACTGATCAGAGGAGGGAAACCAGTCAAATCCTTAAAAGGTTACGACGCAAATTCTCTTTATCTGTGGTGTTTGGGTCAAAACATGCCCACTGGATTAGCAATACGACGCCGAAAAGTTAATGACTACAAAGCCGAAAAGACTGATAGGTACGGGCAGACAGCCTTTGAATGGCTCGAGTGGATGTCTGAGATCAAGGGTACACGGATTCGCCATAAATTTAACGGGAGAGAAAAAGTCTTGGGTGATGAAAGAAAATTTAAAGTAGACGGGTGGGATGAGGAGAATAAAATAGCATACGAGTTCCACGGTTGCTGGATCCATGCGCATGCGTGCTGTGCTGAGAATACTACCGTTTTTAACGAGGGGTTTGATGAAAGGCGGAAGAAAACAGCCGAAAAAAACGCTTATTTGAGGGACGTAGTTGGGGTGACTTTAGTTGAAATTTATGAATGTGAATGGACAAAGATGAAGAAGGATCCTAGAATATCCGCTTTTCTAAAGAAAAGGTGTCCCCCTCGCCCAAGCCCTTTCAGACAAGGTCAAAAAATTACCAAAGATACTATTTTGGACGCAGTGTTTAAAAGCACGCTGTTTGGGTTTGTTCAGTGCAGTATTAGAGTTCCACCCGATCTATACCCTTACTTTGCAGATATGCCGCCAATATTTAAAAACACACTCGTATCGAGAGAAGATATCGGTGATACAATGTTACAGTACGCCATTGAAAATAAGTTGTTGTCACAGCCACGGCGAACTTTAATCAGCAGTTATCATGCGGAAGGAATTGTGTTAAGCACGCCTCTTTTGAGATGGTATCTAAAACATGGTCTTATCGTTGACGATATCCAAGAAGTTATTGAATATGAACCGAAAGATTGCTTCTCTAATTTTGTTAGAAAAGTGTCTGATGCTAGACGCGAAGGAGATAAAGACCCTAAAAATAGCATACTGGCAGAAACGATGAAATTGATGGGAAATTCGGCTTATGGTAAAACTCTAGAAGCCTTAGATAAACACACGAATGTGACTTATACTGAAGACGGTGTCACAGTTTCTAAAAAGATCAATAGTCCACAATTCAGAAAGATGACTCCTTTGACAGAAACTCTGCATGAGATAGAGTCTGCAAAACGCACTGTTGTCTGGACTTTACCTATACAAATAGGGTCGAGTGTCTACGCTTATGCCAAGCTCCGCATGTTGGAATTTTACTATGATTTCATTGATCGGTTTATTCCTCGACCAGACTACCAATTGTTCGAGTCTGATACCGATTCCTTTTACGCCTCCTTTAGCAGCTGTGATATTAGAAAACTCGTAAAAACGCACTTAAAAGAACAATTTTATCAGGAGTACAACACTTGGTTTCCCAGTATAACGTGTCAAGAACACCGCCAAGAGTTTGTTTAGAAAAAGGATCTTTTCACACCGTATGCTTGTTGCGACTTGCAAAAAAAGTACGAAAGACGAACGCCTGGGTTATTCAAACTCGAGTACGAGGGAGATGGAGGGATAGCGCTGTGTTCAAAGACTTATATTTGTTTTGGGGATGGAAAATATAAAACAAGCTGTAAAGGATTATCGAAACGGTTGAATGAGCTAACGAAAGATAAGTACATGAAAGTATTAGAAACTAGAAAGAGCGGGGGTGGAGAAAATCGTGGTTTTCGCGTATTAGACGCGAACGTGTATTCATACACACAAAAGAGAGCGAGTTTATCGTACTTTTATATAAAAAGGAGGGTGAGTGCAGACGGCATCAGTACAGAACCTCTCCTGATATAATCAATATGGACCCGCGTTTTAAGCATCCTTTTACATGTCTCATAGCTGGACCCTCTGGGAGTGGAAAAACAGTGTGGGTGACGCAATTCCTAAAACACTTAGATCAGATAATGGTACCACAACCTCGGGAAATTATTTGGTGTTACGGAGAATGGCAAAAAAGCTTCAATACGTTAGAAGGAGTTACATTCATCGAAGGTTTACCTAATGCTTCGTTTTGGGACGGGGAAGACCACCGCTTGGTCATAATAGACGATCTAATGGGGGAAACGGACGAGAGTGTGACAAAATTGTTTACCAAAAAATCGCACCACAACAACATCTCGGTTTTTTATCTTGTGCAAAATTTGTTTTCAAAAAATAGAGAGCACCGCACAATCAGTTTGAACGCGCATTACCTCGTTGTGTTCAAAAATCCGCGCGATGCTTCGCAGATCATAACGCTTGCAAAACAACTTTATCCCGGTAAAACCAAGTTTCTTCAAGAAGCTTTTAAAGATGCTACAGAGAGACCCCACGGTTATTTGGTAATCGACCTTCGACAGGGCACCCCGGATCATCTTCGTCTGAGAACAGACGTGTTTGATTTCGATAGACAAACTGTCTACACCCCAAAGTAATGTCGGCGAGATTTAAACGTAATGCCTCTGTGTTAAAACTACTCGGAGAGACCAAACCCAGTGTAGCAAAGTCCATTTTGATTGGGGCCTCACCAGACTTGGTCAATAGCGTGTGCGAGTGCGCGATGAATATATTACATGGGAATGTACCACTCAGCTCACTTCAAAAGAAACGCCTGGCCAGACATAAAAAAGTGTTGAGAATCTTAGCAAAAAAAGATGTGTCAGTCAAGCAGAAGAAAAAACTATTACAGAAAGGCGGGAATCTGCTCAGTGTTCTCCTACCTCCCGTGCTGGGAGCTGTCAGCGGTCTGGTTAATGAACTTTTTTGAATTTAACATCGTAGGATAGAGTTTTTATCCATTTGTAGCTACTCGTTTTTGTCATTTTGAGATGGAACACGCGAAGAAAATGGTGCTTGTCGATCAACGGGTTTTAGACTCTGTTCAAGCCCGAAAACAATCCCCCATCACAGAGATTAGCAAGGATAAATTATGGGATCTCGATCAGGATATGAAAGACATTTTGTCTAGAAACGATATCGATACCAACCAAAAAGCTGAGCTCTATCAGCAGGTGCTGTGGAAATTTCTGAAAAGAAAAGACGAAACCACGCGGCCGCCGTCAGTGTCTATCAAACCCGTAAGACCATACGAGTCGGACGAAACAGACCATTTAACAAAAGATATCGTGGAGAGTGTACCTGCTTCCCTTAGAAAAAAGGCAGAGAGATTAATCGACTTTTTAAAAATACACACGGATCTCGAATGGAACCAGAGAGGGGAGATTAAACATCGAGGTGTTGTTGTTCCAAATTCGAATGTTCTCGATCTCGTGAACGACACCCTACGTAAGCGAAAATCTGTCAATCCCGAAGGGTGGAATGTGTTTGCGGGCGCTTTACGCGACTCGAATGTGCCACGTGATTTGGTAGGTCACCCTGAGAGATGGAATTTCATTAGACAGACCCCGATTAAGGAGCGTGCAACAACTCTCTCTCGTAAAGCACGCGAGGAAACACCCACTTGGGTTTCGTTCTAATGAAAGGAGAGAAAATACTAAGCAGACGCTATTACACGGCGAATCAACCTGGGTCTTACGGCGGTGTTAATCCGTTAAGATCAGCGACTAAACTAAAACGATCGACTGTCAGTTCTTGGCTTGCCCATCAAGACGCGTACACCCTACATAAACCAGTCCGTTACAAATTTCCACGCAGACGGATCATTGTCGGGGGTATCGACCACCAGTGGCAAGTCGATCTTATCGATGTTCAGCATTTAAGGAATCAGAATGACAATTTCAGGTTTATTTTAACTTGCATTGATATCTTAAGCAAGTTTGCGTGGGCTGTACCCTTGAAAAATAAAACAGGGGACACCTTGGTAAAAGCGTTTAAAATCATTCTTAAATCGAAAAGAAAAGCAAAATCAATAGAAAGTGATAAAGGCTCCGAGTTTTTAAATAAAAAACTGCAAAGCTTTTTAAAAGAAAACAAGATACATTTCTTCACTTCCGAGAACGAAGACATCAAATGTGCAGTGGTGGAAAGACTGAATAGAACATTGAAGAGTAAGCTTTGGCGAGTATTTACCCGTCAAAACTCGTTCCGGTATTTGGAAGTGTTACCTAAAGTTTTGAAAAGCTACAATCATTCTTATCATCGGAGTATCAAGAGACGCCCGGTGGACGTAAACAAACAAAATCAACACGAAGTTTGGCACACATTGTATAGTTAAGACGTTCCTAAAAAAATTGATAAACCCAAGCTTTTTGTCGGTGACAGAGTCCGTATAAGTAAAGCGCGAAGAGTGTTCAAAAAGTCATATCTTCCGTCCTGGACGGAGGAGCTGTTTACAGTCAGCAAATCCTGTCTCACGACACCTCCAACTTACGAAATCACCGACGATCGGAACGAACGCCTACGCGGGACCTTCTACCAACAAGAACTTCAAAAAGTGGGAGCGAAAGAAATATACAGAATAGAGGCTGTTTTGGAAGAACGAAAGAAGGGGAAAGAGATTTTTGTAAAGTGGTTTGGATACGATTCATCTTTTAATTCCTGGATACCCAGGTCATATCTTTCTGTTTACACCCAGTAATTTTTTATTATTTTGTTTTGTTTTGTTTTGTTTTGGTTTGGGTTTTTTGTTTTATTTTTTCTTTGTTTTTTTTTGTTATTATTATTATTATTTATCATCTATGGCAGAGTCCGAAGGAGTGAGAGAGAAAAGAAGGAGCGCTGATAGGGATTCGTCTCATTGGTCAGTGTTTGGTCAAGTAGTTCCTCGTGGTGAAATTGTTTTCTTTTGTCAGATGATTATCGTATTCCTTGTAGTTTCAGTAGCTTTATATAATCTCACACGTGACAAAGAGACAGACAGACTGTGGGTGGCTCTCCTCAGTAGCTGTTTAGGTTATATACTTCCTAATCCGACGTTGAATAAAAGACCTTCGTAATGTCTTATTTAGTCTTACCCTCGAATAGTAGCATAACTTTCTTTCCCAATAACAAGCCGGGTCATTTTTTTACCAAATTACCTAAAGCGCTCGAGTTCAGCGATGAGTACGAGGTTGGGTTGTCAGAGATATTATTTAGCAATACATATTCGAATATTCTTGAAAATGAAATGTCTTTTACTTTTCGCGTTAACAGTGCTCAGGAACCACAGACAGTGTTAATACCATCAGGTCTGTATGAATCGGTAGCGCAACTGGTGAGTGTTATGGTACAAAAAATGCAAAGTAAAATGAACAAGAAACATATCGGTCAGATAAAAATTTACTATAACATTGTAACACGGAAAGTAACCATACGCGTCTATAAAGCACATGGTTTGGTTCGCCTCAACGCAGCTTTAACAAAACTTTTGAAATTTGACCGGCAGCTCATTCTTGGTCATACTGCAAATAGCAGTACTGGGCCTGTTGAACTAAATACCGGTTCTGAGGCAGTCTACGTTTATTGCGATCTTGTGCAACCTAGAGTTGTTGGCGATAGTTGCGTGCCTTTGTTAAGATGTGTTCCATCGGGAAATAAAACGAGTGATATAGTTCATCATATTTTCGAAAAACCGAATTACATCCCTCTCAGAATCTTTCGTTTCGACACCGTAGAAATCCTTTTAACCAACGATAAGGGAAAATCTTTATCATTCGACTCTGGGAAGTCCATTGTGACACTCCATTTTCGTAAAAAGAGATTCGACGGATTGTAAACAGACATGAGAAGAGGGGTTGAGTTTAGACCTAGTCAGAAACAGTACGATTCGTATTATCTTTTACAAGCTGGAGACGGATTAGCAAGGTATGTTGCAGGAAACCACCAGAGGGGTAGAGGGCTAGGAAGTATATTCGGCGGAGTCGCGAGAACACTTTTTCCAATTTTGAAATCAGGCGCGAAAACTTTACTAAGAGAAGGTGTCAAAACAGGCGCGCAAGTCGCCTCTGACGTCATTTCAGGTCAAAATATCAAAACCGCGGTTCGTCGTCGTGCGGGAGAGAGCGGGAAGCGACTACTCAATAAAGCCGTAAGTGGCTTCACGGGCGTCACACCACCCCCACCGCCGCCTGGTCGTGTTAGAAAGCGTATAAAACGACGAAGAGCTGGTGTGGCATCCCAAAAGACATCGAAGAAGCGAAGAACAACTTCCATTCGTGATATTTTTGGATAATTCAAAATGGCTCTACTTCACCCTTATTCGTCAGAGAGCGTTCATAGTGGTCTTGATTTATTCTCGTTGCCCGTCACCCAAACAGCTGTGCAGGATGGTTTGTTTGTCGAGTACCATCCTCTTTCGACTTTGTCGAGCGGAGGTCCTATTGAATTTTCGATAAGCGGAGGCACCTCTGATTATTTAGATTTGCATAATACTTTCTTACACGTTCGGGCTAAAGTCGTGAAACCAGATGGGACTGATTTAGATGCCGATTCTAATGTAGCGCCTGTCAACACTTGGTTACACGCGTTGTTTTCACAAGTGGATATGATGTTGAACGATGTTCTGGTCACACCAAGCGAGAATGTGTACCCGTTCCGGAGTTTTATAGAAACATTGCTAAACTACGACCGAGGGGCGAAAAAGAGTCATCTGACCTCTGAATTTTTTTATGTCGACACACCCGGGGAGTTGGATACGAAAGGGGATGATAATTCGGGGTTTAAAAAAAGGAAGACTTTGATCAAAAACAGCAAAACAGTGGACATGATGGGAAAACTGCACTTGGATTTCATGCACCAGGAGCGTTACTTAATTAACGGCGTGGACGTGAAATTAAGACTGATTCCATCCAAAGATGCTTTTAATCTCATGGCCGAAACGGAAGGTTTCAAAAGCGCGATCACTCATGCGTCCTTGTACGTTAGAAAAATCAAGCTGAATCCCGCCGTGGCCCTTTCCCACGAAAAGGCGCTTCTCATCTCCAGCTGCAAGTATCCGATGAAGCGGGTGGTGCATAAAACCTTTGCTATTCCAAAAGGCAATTTGAGCGCGGTGCAAGACAACTTGTTTTTGTCCCAAACCCCGACAAAACTGATTTTGGGTCTTATGGAGAGCTCTGCTTTCAACGGTAGCTACGACAAGAATCCTTTCCATTTCCAACATTTCGATCTGTCCTATCTAGCTCTATACATGAACGGAAAGCAAATCCCCTCCAAAGCACTGACCCCTAGTTTTACTAGTAAACAGTACGTGCGAGCCTTTCACAGTCTAATGCTAGCTGCCGGTCTGGTGAACAAGGACACGGGCAACGCGCTCGATTACGATGCCTACGCTAAAGGGTTTACTCTCTTCGGGTTTGACTTGTCTCCCTCTCTTTTGGATGGAAACCAGTTCGAACTGGTCAAGAGCGAGTCGCTGCGCCTGGAGCTTAAATTCTCTACCCCCCTGAGTGAACCTGTCATAGTGTTTTGTTACAGTGAACTAGACAGCGTAATCGAAATCGACCGGGCCCGCCAGGTACTAACAGATTTTTCATCATGAACAATCTCGACATCGCGAAGATTTTAAATGGTGACACGCGTGCGAGAAGAATTTTTAGGGGTGTCTACGCCAAAGATAGACTTCCAGTAAATATCGATCCTCATCGACCAAGCGCGTTTATTATCAATACCGACTCCAGCACAGGTCCCGGGAAACACTGGGTTAGTGTTTATTTCAGTGGGGTTGGGAGGGCTGAATATTTTGATAGTTTTGGGTTTCCAGCTTCTCTTTACCCTGAGATTGAAAATTTTATCAATGACAATAACAGAAGTTGTAAACATAACCCGAGAATCTTACAGAGCATCACCAGCTCTGCGTGTGGCTTATACGTGATTTATTTCGTGCTTATGAAGAGTAGAGGTCGATCTATCTCGAGACTATTGTCTATTTTCAACCCTTTTCAGTTCAGTCTGAATGATAAAAGAGTAGCCAGAATAATAACTCGTTTGACACGCGGGTGGTCGGCTTTTGGTTGAGAAGACTTAAACATTTTCGGTATATATGTCTGGTTTATTCGTTAAACCATTTCAAATGGAGGGGGACGGGATGCATAAAACACTCGCTATGACTGAGATTTGTTAACTTTATGTTGTCTTGTCTGTTATCTATTTTCTCACTGGTGTCTCTTAGTACGAGTAAAATTGGATTTTTTTTGTGAATGTCATTTTTCTGCTTTTTAAGAGCAGAACATAATATCAGGATATACCTTACCTTAAAAGAGTAATTTGCGCATTTTACTCCTCTTACGAATACTAATAATGGTTGCAAGAAGGTTTTTTAGAGATGGTGGGGATTGTGGTTGTAGACTTGGGAAAATGCTTAAAAATTGCTGGATGTGCTTCTTAATCATTTTACATATGTGTGTTGGGGTATGTTTTGTATTCTTGTGTGTGTATAAGAACATTTCGCCTGTAACTAAGAATGAAACAATGTTATGTAATGTTTCTTTGACAGACATTAATGTTAGCGATAATGGTGTCTTTGAAAAGTGAATACCATTGTAGTATTATTGTTGTTGATAACGATGACGTTTATGATAACAATGATTCTTGCATTATTTTTTATTATTATTATTATTATTTTTCTGACATTTTGTTCTGTTTTTGTGGGGTTTTTTTTGTTTGTTTTGTTTTGTTTCGTTTTTTTCAATTTTATGCATTTTTTCTATTGATTATATTAATGGTATGATGATGACGACGATGATGATGATGATAACGATGACGTTTTTGTTTTTTGTTTTGTTTTGTTTCTTTAAGAAGAAGAATACTACCATTAACATATACTCTTTTTTAAAATATTTCAAAACTCGCGCTTGTGTGAGAGTGTGACTGGTCTAAAATAAGTAAATAAAATTTATGTAAGGAATGAGTCGTGTGAGAATGTTTTGTTATTTTTTTTTTAAATATTTTTGTTGTGTCATTTTTATTTTGCTTCTGACGTTTTAAAATAAAAAAACGAGCATTGTTCACCAAAAAAAAGAAAAAGCCGGAGTTTTTATTTTTGTTTTTTGTTGTTGTTGTTGTTGTTGTTGTTGTTGTTGTTTTTTTTTTTTTTTCTTCCTTTTTAAATTTTTTTTTCTTTCTTGTGTTT
>JBCEZY010214099.1:0-11971 GCA_039654445.1 Cataglyphis savignyi
TATATATATAAATTTATAGACAATTCAAATTTATTAAAAAATTTTACTAAACTTTAATAATCAACAAAATATTTATACTAAGATAAAAGATTTCTTTGATATCAAAATATTTTACAAAATTCATATAAAATATATCATAAATTTAACAAAGAAAATTAAATAAAAAAAATTCTTAATTTATAGATTAAAATTGCATTATTCTGAATTATATAATTGGTTTATATTTTATAAAATCAAAAAAATATTTTTTAGTTGTTTTTTTACGCACAAAAATAGATAAATAAAATATATCCAATTGCCTAAATAATTATATTAAAAACAACTAATATATTTTTGGTTTTATAAAATAAATTTCTTGATACAATTAGTACGCACACAAAGAAAAGAAAATAATATTAATTTAACGAATTTATAAATGATAGTTTAGTTTTTAATTTTTGTAGAAAAAACATCTATAAAAAATCTATGTAATTATTTATAAGATTGATGCAGTCACTTTAAATTATACATAAAATGATAATATTCCACGGAGATTAACAAGCCTATCATTAATCTCCCAACGACATGAAAATATTCGTCCAAACTCATTTCATTAATATATTCTTAATAGAAATCTTGCACGTAACGTTATATTAATATTCATATAACATGCCACCTTCTAATGTTACTTTTATTAAGAAATTCTTACAAAAAAATATTACATTGTCAAAAATCGATTAATCACTATTTTCAATCGTTCTTTCACTAATAATTGAATAGTTCAAACTTTTTTTTTAATGTATATGGAATCTCACAAAAAATCCATAAAATCAAATAAAACAAGCTCTTTATTAGCGTATATTTGAAAAGATCTTTTTGATAAGATCTGTATATTGTATATATTTTTTTTTTAAGTAGACCATGGATGATTTTAACTTTTTTGAACATTTATATCTGAGGAATGTGTCCCTCACAGCATTGAACATTGCAATAAAATAGGGAGGTTCCAAACTTATACATTTTAACGATCACATTACTGATATTTACCACTTACTTTACAATAAAATCTTTATAACATTGTTGGAAAATTAAAGCAATCTTATTTTAATATTTCAGCGAACTTACGCACAATTATTTCACTTTTCGCGTATGTTGAAAATATTACATAACTATGAAAAATTGTTTAATATTAATAATTGATGCGCATGTTTTTATCGATTCAAAAATATCATTTAGTTAATATTTAATGAAAAATGTTACTGCGAGTAACATTTCAAAAATTTTACAAAATAATATATATGTAATATGTAATATTCAATCACTAGTTCATTTGTTTACCACTATGCGACACGCGATGCATCTATCTCGCATTTGAGATTCAGTCATAAGAATTATATAAAGCTTGCAAAGAGCAATTGGCAGAAGATTAAAATATAACTATTTCTATCAGTCTAATTTCTGATACATTGCTATCATAGGAAATTCAGATATTGAACTGATTATTTCTTAAAAATTGGACAGATAAACATCTGATAAAATTAAAATTATTCTTTATTCTCTATTTAAGATGTACAATTATATATATATATATATTCCAAAAATACATTATTAAAGAGATTTTAAAGAATTTTATTTAATTTCATGTATTTTTGTAAAATGCCATATATTGAAGAAAAGAAAATTCAAACTATTCAATTATTGGTGAAAAAACTTGATTGTTTAAAAATCAATAGTGTTTAATCAATTTTTGTCAATATTTTTTTGTAAGAGTTTTATAATAAAAATAATATTAGGAGATTTGTGACATATTATATGAATATTAATACAACGTTACGCGCAAGATCTCTAGGGTGATAATGGAATAAGTTTGGATGAACATTTTGATAAACATTTTCATATTGATGTGAGGTTAATGGCAGGTTTCTTCGTGGAATGTTACTATCTTATAATTTAAAGTGACTCTAACTTCTTATTGAAATATTGATTTGTTGTGAAAGATTTATTATTCAGCAAAGTTTCATTAAATATGATTATACCATGTGATGTCCATATGACATCTATAAATACGTCTAATAGATATTAAATGGAAGGAAGAAATGCGGAACTGTGGATGTCTAGTAGATGTCTATAAAAGATTACATAGACGTCTAATAAAGGTTTTATATATCTATGATGGATATCTATTAGAGGATTTGTTTCCGTGTGGGATCTAATATATAGATATATATAACTAACATTTTCAACGAAATTAATTGAAATTAAAATTGTAAGTATATATATATATATTGCTGCAGAAAGAAATAGATAATAATATTGAAAGATAATATAATATATAAAATTTTATTTATTTACAATAGAAATAGTTATAAAAGAAATAAAAATCACAAAATCAATTTTAATTAATAAAAATATTAATATTGCGTAGAAAAATAATATATGTTATTACTTTTTAGTCTTGTACAAAAAAATATAATGAAACCTAAAAATAATGAACACTATAGTTTTAAATACTTGCAAGATAATTTAGAATTGATTACACTTCCTTGTACACAATGGAGTTATTCAAAAGGAAATGAAGCGTTTTTTTGGTTTCCAAAAAGTAGAAAGTGATTATAGTATAAGAAAAAGAATTGCTTTTTTGCATGATGGACAGATTAATATTTATATAGATAATAAAATTCATTCTCTTTCAAAATTTATTGTAATTGTAAATATTAAGAAACTAAATGAATTTTTAAAAAGTGTTGATGAATTATAAGAATAATTATATATTTATGAAATTAGGACATCTTGAGTTTGATTCTAATATGTAATAAATATTTCAATACTTTAAATTGTACATTTAATGTTTACATTTTAGAATGATATTGCTATCTGTGTGATATAAACAGTAGCATATGAGATATCATGCTATTATATTATAAATTACGTACATATTTTTGAGTGTACATATGAATTTATATTGTATATAGATAAGAATTGGAATAAATATAACATAAATTATTAAACAGTAAAATTGTATTTTTTTATTTTGCAAAATAAACATTTTTAACATAAAACTGTATTAAAATTATTTAAAAAAATATATATATTATATTATTTTAATAATTATCATAAATAAAATCATAACAAGGTAAAATAATAAATTCTGAAATAAACAAAACTTATTTCTATCATTTGGTTTTATAAAGTTATTTTATGTCTTTTTCTACTTGTTTTCATTTGTATTACATTCAACCACATTTGTTTCTTTAATTGGAAATTTTATATTTAATATTAGGTTTTGATTGAACTAATTTCAAACTTCTTCTTTTTTCTTTGGTTTTTTCTTTTTCAACATTATCATTTTTGTTTGCCTACTTGACAGAAAAAACATACGTGTTACTAAATAAAAATGGATAATATTTTTGGTAAATTCGTAATTGTGTTTTTCACAACCTATGAGAATTACAAGACTTTTTTCTTCGTCAATTAATTCCGTTATTTCAAATAATGTGTTTACATAAATTTCTCCACATTTTGTTGCTTCAATTATTTCTTTTTCTATGATTTGAGCAAATTAAATAAATCCACTGAAGGATTTATTAAATATCCTTTTGATTTTATTTCAATTAATTTATGTCTTTCTGATATTACATCATTTGGATCTAAAACCAATGACTTCAAACATTCTTCGCAAATAATATTTTTATTATTATTTATATTTATATTTTTCAAAAATCTGTTTCCTTTTCTTGCAACATATCCAGCAATGTATGTCAGAATATAATCTGAAGTAGTACATAGATGCGAATCATGGTCATCAAAAATTGATGGGGCATATACCAATATTTCATTATTTCTTTCTCTGTCCAGAATAATATCTATCTGACTTATCCACTATTTTTCTCTTTCTTTTATATCTTTTATATCTTTTATGTCTTTGATATTTATAAGAACGTTCATTAATTCTTCAGTAGACACATAACAACCTTTTGAAGGTTTTATTAAGAAATACATCGATATCACCTTGTACATTTGTATAAATAATTAAGAATCAGGATGATCATTGGAACCACAACAATTTTGCATCATCCCAAAAAATAATTTCTACAAAAATCTACAAAAATAATTTTAAATTATATATTACAAATTTTATTAACATTCTGAAAAAAAATAAAATATTAGAGAAAAGATAAATATACCTCTAAGTTATCTTGATTTAGTCTAGATGTCATTAAATACTCAAATCCACACTTATCCACACTATTAAAAAAGAAAAAATCTCAAGAGTAACTTTTAGAGAAATTTTCAAACTGTAACAAGTTTGCTCAGTTATAAAATTAAATTGCATTTTTTTAGTATCTTTTTCCCATTGAATTAAAAAATTTAAAAAGTCTTTGATGTCCTGCAAAGTTCAAACATATATATTGATATAATCATAAAGAAAAACGTAGTTAATAAAATTAAAACTTGATTAAAATTTTATCAATTCAACAATGAATATCAATTACTACATTATATAAAATGATTTGCGATATTTACTTATATATGATTACATATATACACTTTTATATATTTACATATATATACATATATATGATTACATTATAAATTTGGTATCCAGTCGTAACGAATTTTTAGGAGTGCGACTCTTCATGGCAATGATTAATGCATTCAGCCTTTTGCAAAATTTGATTGATCCATCAGCATCATTCAAATCATAATGAAGATTTGCTTCCTTGAATATTTGCATGGTAGATGCTACACTAAAAAAACTAATGAAAATCACGTAAATACATTTAAATGTGTCTATGATAATATCTTTGTCAATGCAATCAAATTATGCGTAATGAAAAATAGATACTTAAGCTACATACTTGAAATGCCATTGCAACATTCATTTTCTGGTAATATTTAGGTTTGATATGATGTTCATCCAAATTAAAACTAGATTTTAGTTTAAGTTAAAACTGTGAGGATTTTCAATGGCAAGTATTGCATACCAATGTTTTAAAGAAACTAGTCCATCCAGAGTCTGTAATGAAGAATAACAATATAAAACTGTTCAATATCAATTATAATTGACATTAAATGTATTATTATGCAATATATATTAATATAAATAAATATACAATATACAATATAATAAATAAACATACACAATTGAAAAATATAATTAACAATAATATAAAATTATTGTTAATTATATTTTTCAATTATTAAATTAAGTAATAATTATAAATTCTATGTATGTATTATATGTGTACACAAATATAATATATATATATATATATATATATATATATATATGTATAAGTATATATAAGTATATATAAGTATATATAAGTATATATATATGTATTTATATATAATTGCATATATGAATCATATAAACTGTAAATTTTCAAATCCTTTGATACATATTATATATATTATTGCTTTTTTTATTTTAAATTTTTAAACTCACCCAAATTCCTATCCAAAATCATATCGATCAAATTGAGAAAAATAATTTCGAAGACATTTTATCAAATGTGGAAAATCAGAAATAAACCACAAGCGTCTTTCTATGTCCACAATATGCTATATACTAACACATTTTTCCGTTACTTCAAATATGTTTCACATAAATCGATTTTATAATGCTCCATCCTGACACTACAGCGTCTACTTTCAGTCCAGATTGCTCTATTAGAATAATGCACTCCATAATTTTGTGCAAAATTGATGCACTTGTATTGCCAACACTCAAGAAGCAGGCCAAAGATTGAACCCATGTTCCTTTAAAGGGTTGAAACATAAGAACCAATGCATGGTCTCCTTTCTTTTTCTTTTGTTCTTTCAAAGTATATTGACCTAAATCAACAAAACCTTCAACTTTTAGATTTGTGGGATTAAAATATAAAGTTTTCGATAATTTCATCTCATCCACCAATAAAACATCTATAAAAAGTTATTTTGACTATTAAAATATATAACATTTGTTGATACATGTATTATGTAAAAATTACATTCTTTCTGTAGGTATTCGATGATCTAGAAAGCAATGTTTCATATATATATCAATAAAGAACAGTTTTTATATGTTGATAAAATTGATTTTTCTAAATTAAATTTTGTATACATACCTCGCACATAGTTAGATTCCATATTTGCCGTTTTCTTTTTCAACATTTTAAATATACTCATTTGAAAACCGTAATAACCTTTGACATTTTTGATATAACAATTTAGTGTTTTAATTGAAGGTAGTATTAAGATATTGAGAGATCTCAAATGATTGATGTATGTTTTTGCGCTTTTAATACGAAGCAAAATGCATTCATATACCCATTCATTCAAATATCTAATGCCCTTCTTATCTTTTAACTTTATTACTGCGAAACAAGCTTGAACTGCTAGTTGTTGATTTTGTGGTAATTTTGAAATAACATCTTTGATTATTTTTTCGTTACATTTAGAACATTTATCTTTCAAATATGTTATTTTATTGTACAATTTTACAGTCTATACAAAATTATATTAAGTTAGAATTTGAATTTTAATAAAAACTTTTAATTGGATCTTATAAAAATATATATTTAATATACTTTGTTTCGAAGCCTTTTTTCCTGACGTTTGTAATTTAAATTTAATATTTTTAATTTCTTATTATGATTTCTTAATTTCTGTATTAGTATTAAATTATGCTTTTTCCTTAATAATCTTTTCCAACTTTCCTTACAAGCCAAACACTTCATTTTTTCCTCTACTGTGTACTGTCTTTTAATTACAAAACCATGACAATTTGTAACTCTGTAAAAAAAATCAGTATATTTTGTTTAAAATTTTATTTGTATAATACACTATAATTAAACGTCCTAAAAAATAAAAATAAATAAATTTTATAAATATAAAAAACTAAAATCAGATTTTGGTATTTCTGTAAAACATAATTCTGTAAAATATAATTTGATGTACAAACCTGTCTTCATCAATTAATTTTTTCACAAAAAAAAAAGTTTGTAATTTCATCAAAATTTGTTTTATCTCTTGTATGTTATTAATTATTTTCGTATCAAAAGAAATTTTTTTATTCCAATAAATACCTATTTTTTATACAATGATAAATTAATTCATTTCAGATGTAATATATATATATATATATATATATATATATATATATATATATATTGTTACTTTCTTTGCTTATATGTACTTGCACTTTCCTATTTTTTTTAGACAACACGTCTCAAAATATATGACAAATCATTTGCCCAACATATCTACATCATACAATTATCATTGTTATGTGCTATTTTCTTCTTGTAATACGTTATTTATCCTATGCGATGTAGAAAAAATTGGTTCTTCTGAATGTGAAATTATTTCTGAGGATTTACATTCAGTTGAAAACTCACAAAACATAATATCATCACTATTATTATGTTCTATCTGCTAACAACATGATGTATTTTTTATTGAAAAAATTGAAGGAATTGCTCCTTCTTTTAACTTTGGATTTTTTCTTTTTACATAGATAACTGTTCCATCGTTTTGTAAAAAAGCATCTTCTTTAATAATATCTTCTGACTTAAAGTGCAGTTCACAAATTCTGCTATTTTTCTTTGCTATTCTTCTTCTGCTATTCTTTTTATATTTTTAGTATACAAAATATTATACCAAAAAATAAACATATCATTCTAAACAAAATTAAATTTCTACTTTTAGATGTAATATACATAAAGTATATATTCATGTAATAACTTTGAAAAAAATTTAAATAAAAATATTAGATTTACATTATAAAATATTAAAGATATTATATAACATAAATAACTTACTGTGCAAGGTGTAAAAAAACTTTTTTTTTGCTAATCCACTTTGGTCTCTTCTGGAATTGCATCCCTTGATGCAACAGGCCATTTTACTTTAGAATCTATTATTTTATTTATGATGTTATATTAGAAATTAAGAATATTAAAATAAGTATTTAAATTATTTAAAAAAATTAAAAATATTAATATCACTAAAAATTATTTATATTAATATTTGAATACACTTAGAAAATATGAATATATTTAAAAAATATATTTTTGATTATTAATAACATAAAAGATATTGCTCATAACTAAGTATTAATATTAATTAATTTGATATGCAAATAATTTTAGATTATAAAAGTTAAAAGCTTAGTTAAAATTTATGCTAAAGCAAGTTCTATAATTTTGTTCAAAATTTTATAATATCATGCGATTACAAATAAAATTGTAACTAAACTATACTCACTCTAAAATGTATTATTAAAATTATTTATCACTCATACTAAACACTTGCTAATTACTAACCAACGTAACACTATATTTATATGACGATTCAATATGGCGACAAAATGGTCCAAGTTATTCCATTCGGCAATCCTGGCCATGTACGGAACATCTTTTGTGACTACTTTTTTGCACTCTACATTATTGAGATAACTCCCCTTACTCTTACTTCATGGTTGACTCTACCCGACTCTGGGTCAAGTCGAGTCAGATCTCAAGTTCGATTTGAAACTCAATGACTTTAAACTATCATATCGGAAAGCAGTCTTGATCATCATCATCATAGAAATATAAGTTTATATTATATAAAATAAAAAGAAGAATAAATAGTAATAATAAAAACATGATAAATAATAATGTTAAAAACTCTTTGATGGAGGTTATGAATCACGAAACCAATAAACCATTTTCCGCCATGATAATTTTGTTACGTCCAAACTTTTTAAAGTCAGAGTCAGCGGGAGGGCGTAACCTATCTAACTCCGCTAGACAAACGCTAGACAACGAGTGTCTCGGAGACGAACGAATTGACCGGGATCTGAGACAGGTCAACGACCGGGAGGGTCGCTTTTACTCTGTCAGTAGGCCATTTGTTCAGTGATCCCCTTTTCAGTAAAGGAACTAAATCCTTATTACCCAGGACGGGACCTTGTGCGATCTCGGGATATGAGATAGGGAATGGATATGCAAGAAAAAGAAAATTATTTATATTTTTAAAGACATCAAATTTTCACGTTTATTTAATAAAAGTAGTAAGAAAAAAAGCAAAATTATATGGATTATCTAGGTTAACATGATTACTTAGTTTATTGCTTAATATTTACGACTTATTAATTATTTCTTATTTATATATTTTTGTATGTGTGTGTGTGTTTTATGGAATTTCTTCTATTATGCATGTAGAAACTATTCCCAAAGGACCTCGATAAGGAGAGCGACGAGATATCTACATTCCGGAACAAACCACGGGATCACGGTGTCGGGTAGGGCCTTCGTTAATGCGGTCCGCAACTCTCTGAGGTCTACCGGGTCTGGTCCTATGCGGACGATTCCATTTGGAAGTGGGTCGTAGATCGGAAACTGGCCCAATATCCAGAGGCGGAACTGGTCCTCGGACAGCTTTTGTTGGTTCGGTTGCAGTTCCGGTTCGGATCGAGATGTGTCCTCGGTCTCTGAAAATATTTCCTCTGGATTGAATTGGGAAGCCGGCGAGAGAGATGATTCGCCTTCGAAGTTGATATTCCGTGGTTCTTCGAGGGGGTCTTCTTGGTTAAGAAGGCGATGGGGAGAAAAATAGAGGGAGTTGCTTAAAATAATAATGGAAGGAGTGGGCAACTCTGATCTTAAGCGGGTAAAAGAAGCTGGAGGAGAAGTACCAGAAATCGGGAAGTGAGGCGTGTCAGCTGTGGATATATTAATGTTAATGTTAATGTTAGTGCTGTCCGTGATATTAATTTCGAGTGATTCCGCCTGAGCCCGAACCAATTTCTTCCTAAGCCGTCTGATCCGACGGTTACGCGCGTGTTTTACCGACGCACGGGAGGATCGCTTTCGGGTTACTCCTTCCATTAAGGGAGGATATAATAATAATAAAAATAAAAAAATAATAATAAAAAAAAACGGTTTGGCGATATAAGGAAATCCGAAATAATTCTTGGGATTTGTTTAAAGAAGAGAAAATAATTTTAGTCTTGCATATTCACTATTTTAATCGTTAGACTTTAGATTAAATACTCGATCTTATATTTTTCTGATAGATTTTTGTTCGACGTAATGTATATTAATTTATATTAGTTTATTATATATGCATTTTGAATTTTATATAAATAATTATGTGAGTTAGAACCCACGAAGAGATTAAATTAATTTGAGAATCGCTTTTGGGAAATGTGAACGACCCCTAGTGACTGATAGAAGGAGTCACGAGTAGCTCTGCAAAATGCGTACGACACTTAGTGACTGATAGAGAGAAGGAGAGAGAGAGAGAGAGAGTCACGGGTAGCTCTGCAAAAATACGAACGACCCTTAGTGACTGATAGAGAGAAGGAGAGAGAATGTATGTAATGAGTTTCGGAAGAATGGGAAGTAAAAGAAAAATATAGTAATAATTTAATTTTGATAATTCTAAATTGTTAATAATTGTAGTATTTCAAAAGCAGTAAAAATTTAGTTAGATGGTTAAACCCAAGAATTACTTTGGACTAATTAATCGAAAAATTTAAGCACTTACTACTTATCGAGTGCAATAGTATTTTGTTTGTGAAATGTGGTTTGGTAGTCCTTGGCTCATGAGCTCCTCAGATGGAGGGTTCACTCAGCACAATCTTTCACTATAAAGTTCTTTTGGATAATGCAGCGCAAAGTCTTTATAAAACACAAGATGCACTATGATAAAGTTTTGATCAATTATAACTCGGAATACACTATGAGTAAAGAGATGGGTAAACCTTACTGAATAAAAGAACGTCAGAGAGTGTGTTACGTCGTCTTGTCCGGCGTTTATTAAGCCTTTTTGCTTCTTCTTTTCATTGGTTTGTTTCTAATCTACTTTAACGAATAGTTTTTTTTAATCACGTCCTCCGATTTTTCCTAGGGCGTTTCTTCAAGTTTTGAAATCATAGGTATTGGTGAAGACCTTTGCTGAGTTTCGACCAATGGAAAGTAGTTGCAATCGAGTAAGGGTGAGGCTTTCGTTTTACGGATTAAGTCATGCCCAATTCGGTTTAATCACCTAAGTTGACATTTCACTTGAAATATATGATAAACAGATAACATAAGTCTGGCAGGCAAGCATGTGGTATCAAATGTCGCGAGTTTCAACTCCGGATCATCTGTGAATAGTTCTGTACCTTGCTCTCCTTTTTTTGCTTAGAATTATTGAGTCTGATACCCGAATTTGAGCTTGAATATCTCGCTGTCTGTTTGTCATCCATATCCACATGGTTTTAGATTTCTAGCGTTTGACTGTTTGTTATCTTTTGTTTAAAATTCTCGAACCTTCAGAGTCGTAACGTTTAAATTTATAGATCTATTTTTATACTTGACTTTCGACAGCAAGATTACACAGTCTTGCTTCTCAGACTTCGCCTGTTTATTTTTTTTTTGTCAGACGTAGACTATTTCTTAGAACCTAAATTTATGTCACTAACGAATTTTCGATGAAAGAAATCATGCAGTCTGCCGGACGTGATAATTTATATATTAATAAAAGAAACACACACACAAAAAAATATTCGTGAAGTCTACCGGACGTAACAGTTTAGAGTCATTGAGTTTCAAATCAAACTTGAGATCTGACTTGACTCGACCCAGAGTCGGGTAGAGTCAACAAATCGAATATCCTGCAAGGCTCGCTGGAAATATTTGAGAGATAATATTATGCAAGAGCCCACAAAAAGATCAAAGGTTACATTTTCACCCACATGGAACAACAACCTTTAATAGATCTCCAGTAGAGATCTATCCTATAGAGATTCAAAATCTTTATTAGACGTCTATGTAATCTCTTATAGACATCTACTAGACATACACAGTTCCGCATTTCTTTCTTCCATTAGATATCTAATAGACATATTTATAGATGTTACATGGACGTCACATGGTATAATCATACATATTTCATAAAACTTTACTGAATAAATCCCTCACAACAGATCAACATTTCAATAAGAAGTTAGAGTCACTTTAAATTGTAAGATGGTAAC
>JBCEZY010214148.1:0-11963 GCA_039654445.1 Cataglyphis savignyi
TCTCTCTCTCTCTCTCTCTCTCTCTCTCTCTCTCTCTCTCTCTCTCTCTCTCTTTCTCTCTCTATCTATCTATCTCTCTCTCTCTCTCTCTTATACATTATTTAAGAAAAATATTATTAAAATGTAATTAAAAAAATCTTATAAACGTAAAATTTTAACACGTCTTGTATAAACATAAAATATTAAAAAGTTATTATATAAAAATAAAAAAAACTTAAAAGATAAGAAAGTCCAAAGAAACAAAATAGCGAAAAGAAATACAAGAATGTTAATTTCAAATTATTATCTTATCTCAGGTAACAAGAATTTATAAAATTTCTTGAAAGCCGTAACTCGACTACGTTACATTTTATTCATATTAGCAGGTAAATAAGATATTTGACAAAGCTTAAATTTTCAATTCAAATAACATTAAAAGAAAGTCATTTAAGTCATGAGTCATAAATCTTCTCTCTATTATATAGCAATAATTTAGAAAATATTTTCTAGAAAAATGTTGCATGCTTTCATTCATATATATTGACAAGGACAAAGAGGGATATACCTTTGTTCTTTCCTGTGTCCTGATTGGTCATTGACTATTAGTCAAAGTTAGGGTACGTTTATAACTCGAAAAAAAGACTCCGTCTACAGTCTTAGTGCATCTCTCAAAACAAACAGACAAATTTTTAGACACTGCTCGTAGAAGATGCATTACAATAATATCAGAAAAAGTTAGAGCAAGCGATCTCGTGCATTTGTACATAAATAAATATAATATATATATATAAAAATTAAATTAAAAATTAGTGATATATTGAACTAGTGATATTAATTAATAAAATCAGTGATACAAAGCCGTAAGTAACATTTATTGCAAGATTTTTTTGTGCATTATTTAATTTTTTGCGACGACTCCAATAATGAAGTTTTCTCACGGCGATTATTTATATTCTGGAAAATGAGAGCACCGGCATCGCAGATTTAACTCAACGTGTACAAAATTCCAAAAATTGTTACATGATAATGAAATGTGTGAAAGAAAATTTTGTCAGAAATATTTTAATTTTTATATTAATTTTATTCGGTCGATTTTCGTGGTTCAATGGAGTATCTCCGGAAACATTAATAGTCAACAAATAAAGTTAAAATTATTTTTTTGTTGTTTTATTTTATTTAATTTGTGCCAATTGTTTTTTATTAAATATAATTAAAACTGTTTCAGATGCTACAATTTAATACGATTTTAGTAAAAAATTAAAATTTAGTAGAGCCGAAACCTTCATGCATTTAAACTCGATGAATCACAATAATCTATGTTCAATTTCAAGTTCCACGCCGTTTGATAAACGTAGCTTGCTATTGCTTGTAGCTAATTATTTATTGTTTTTATAGATTATAATTAACCTTTCTTGCCTAGATTTTATTATTAAATTATGAATAAAAAATTCTTATTTTCTATTACTTTTTATAATATGTTATAAATATCTATGTGAGTCGTTTTTTTTTTAAATAAATTATTTTAACTTACTAAAAAAAATTTTTATCATTGTATTAATGCACTTTTTTATTTCCATATTATTTTGATATTGATTAAAAAGAAGTTTATTTTGTAGTGCAAAAAATAAAAAAGTTAAAAACTATTTTAATTTTTTATAATTTAATTTTACAATTTGCAATAATAGGATTATATATAAATATTTATCTAGTTAATAATATTTAAACATTTTTCTTTCATTTATTTGTTTCAAAATTATTTTAGTTTCAAGATTTACTTATATAATATTCTCTTTTTTTATCTTTCATAAATAATTATCTTATAAAACTTATGATATACTCCTTTTGTGAAATTCTTTTTTTCTATAATTTCTAAAATTTTATAAAGCATTATACCTAGTAGATTATCTTTGCAGATTGTATAGTAAATATTCTTTTTATTAAAAATTTTTTTTTTTAATTATTATTTTTATTTTAATGGCATACATGTAAAATTAAAATATTCCTGCACATTTAATTTTTATTCGATTTCTTTCATTTAAATGCAATTTAAAGAAACAAATTTAAATGATGCGAGATTATCACAGCAGGTGTATTTCGATAACATATTGTGTATATATGTATGTTGTACAAATTGTTATCCATTGCTATTATGTTAATTATAATTCGGGTAAAAAAGTTCATATATTTATACATCTTTTTTTTTAATAAAAAAATCTATATTATTGTTTATTATTAATTATAAATTTTTAAATTTGTTCCGAATATTAATTTATATGTAACTATGAAATTAATATATAATATATACTTTAAAAATTATATTTTCTAAAATTTATAGCTAATATTATGGCATTGTTTAACATAACATTTATAAAAATTATCTTTTTTAATTTTAGCTATTCTACTATGGAAGAAAAATATAATATAGAAAAACCAAAGAAAATATTTGGTCATATCGATTTCAAAGAAAAAATTAAAGCAGAATTATATTATGTCCAAAAGTTACAGTATTATGCGTTTATAATGTCCAAAAATAAATTATATAATATTGACAAAAAACAATTGGAACTTCTTTTGCGTACAATTGCTGAAAATTCTTTGACGTATTATTTTGTGTGGGATGAAATAAATAGAATTTTTGCACAAAAATCATGGTAAAAAATTTAATATAATAAATTGGTTTTAACATTATAAATTATATTATAATATTATATTATTGTAACGTAATTATTATATAGTTAATATATAAATTTTTTTCCAGCCAACTGTTTTCCAATTTGACACGTGAATATAATTTTAAACTAATTTTTTATTATTTGAAACAGTATCGATTTATACATAAGCAAATAAAATTTATGAATATGCCGGAGACAAAATTGCTTTTGGAAAAACAACTTACGATTGTGGCACAATATTTTTACCCTCATGTGTCTTATTCGGTCGTTCAAACATGGTTAGATGATATAACACAGACAGTTATATTTCATGTAAAAAGTAAATATCCATCCCATTCAATTTGCTCTACGACTTTAGAGCAATTTTCTTTGTGGAAGGATAACAATATTAATGATAATTTTTGGGACGAAACGGAATCAAGGCAAATAATGTGTGTTCTCGAAAAATATATATTTTCTAAGTTAGAGATTCATAAATTATATAAATTATTAATGATATCAGATATCGAAGCCAAATATATAAAATATGTAAGTTATTTTAAAAATTATGTTAAATTATAATAATAATCTGTTATGCATTGCGCAAATATAATATATAATAATTTTATATCTTATAAATATTATAAATATCTTATATCTTATAAATATCTTATAAATATTATCTTATAATTTTATATCTTATAAATATTTAACATATCTATAACTTTTCTAATATATAATTTAAATTTTCTAACATTATTTAATTTAACAGATAGGATGTTTTCGAAGATATTTATTGACTGCTACCTGCCACATTGTAGCTAGAAGACTCGGCATATATAGCGTTCTGATGATAATAAATGAAGTAGATATTGCAATCGTATGGAAACCAAAACAGTAAGTAATTTTAATTCATTGTTAAAACTTTTTCAATCTTTCTGGTATATATATATATATACACACTTTTTATAAAGATATGCTTTCTTAAGTTATTAATTTGTTTTAAACTAATAAAAGAAAAATTTGTAGCATAACATATTTTCTTTTTGAACATTGTACAAAACGTTAATGCGCGGGTTATGTACACATACAGAAAAATAATTAAAATTTTTTCGTTCAATAAAAAATTAAAGTCATCTTGAAATTTTTATACGGAACAATATAATTTCTATTATAAAAATATTTCTTTTATTTATTTTGTACATAAAAATATTCACATATTCAGATTTAAAAAAAATTTTAAATTGTTTTATAAATTGTATTTCATTGATTACAACTACTAATATTTTATAACTTTATCTCAAAACGTATAAAATAACAAAATAAATTTTTGTGCAAAACAACAAATATAATTTATTTAGACAAGCTTAATATATAAAAAGTATAATTTTTTAAAACATGTTACAAAACTATTTTTTATTTTTTAAGCTAAAAAAATTTGCTGTCAAATTTTTTCAATAATTTTAAAAAATGTAACTTGTTGCGCAGTTGAGATTTATGCATAGCATTTTTAATCAATCTATTACAAATGCTAGTGAAATTATCAGTGTTAATTACAATGAATACTTTTTTTTATATGTTTAAAAGGATATATATATAATGTATGTATAAATGTTTTTTATATTTTTAATGATACAAATAGTTGGTACAATGGAGAGTATTTTTACGTAAGCGATAATGTCAAGCTTTATCCGTCAAACATTATTAGAGGGAGATACCCGAATAATGGACTTTTATCATATCATTCAATGAGTTCATTAAATAACATTTGGGTAATTATATATATTAATTTAATAATAGTTAATAAAAATGAATTATTATTTTTGTTAATAATATGTTAATTTAATGGTTTTCAATATATTTTATTAGCATTGAATAAAAATAAATTTCTTTTTATTTTTTTTTTTCTATAATCGACATTTTCTTTACATATTTTTTTTTTAGATAACACAGAAGATGATAACATTCTTTTATCAAAAATTATTTAATAATTTATATTATAAATGGAATTTTAATATCTTTTTTAATTTTTTATATCGGTGCTCCATAAAAGATATTAAAAACATAAATATTGAAATTGAATTTAAAAATATTACAAATACGATAAAGGTAAGTTATATTATAAAATGTGTATTATGTAATTTATAATATTATATAATATATTATATAATGTAATTTAATATATTTATATATAAATATAAAATATGTTATTAATTATAATGATTTATAACTTAAGTAATTACATTATTTTTAAAACTGTTTGTGTGACAAGATATAATTTGAATTTTGTTATTATTTTTTCACAGATTAAATATAATGCTGTACAAAAACAGATAAAAAAAAGGTCAAAGAAGATTAAGTTTGCGGTTGGCATAATTGTGACGCATAGAGATTATTCCTCTAATGCAAAAATTATTCATAACGGCGTAATAATTGGATGGCATCCTACATGCAATAAAAAATTTTTGCACAGACTAAGAAAAAGTAATATGTTTCCATATTTGTGTTTATATAAACAATGCCACGTCTGCATATGTCATCAATTTGCAGACAGTACACAAGAACCGCATTATGTCATACTTACTGAGATAAATAAAATATGTTATATAGAACAAAGTATGAATATTAGTAGCATTCTTATAAATTACATATGAATTTTATCATTCACCTGTACAATGTTAAATATATTTTATTATTTTAGATCAACTATCGATATGTGCACCAAAAGAAATTGAAAACGTAGAAATTGGAAAATGCTTTTCGAAATTTGTAGGTACTCATTATGTACCGAATAAAAGCTTAATAGAACGTTATCCAAACGATACCGCTGCAATAGAGAAAATACTTACTAAACAATAGTTTTTATCATAATATATACAAAAAAATTTTTGTACGTGGATGCAGAATATCATTTTGTAAATTTTACATTGTAAAAAAATATTTTTTGCAAATGTTGTTTAATTGACTAAAAAAAATAAAGATTTATATTGCATAAAATTCTGTGTATAACTTATTAATATACTTAAAAATTAAAAAATTAAAATGCTGAGTTTTAAAAAAGAGATGTTTATTGTAAATAAATGATTTCGATATTTTGTACATAGAAAAATATTAAAAAAAGTTTTTATAAATAAAAATTCTTACAGCCTTAGAGATTCTGAAAATATGTAATTATAAATGTTTTATGAGCATTTTAAAAGATGTATTCCTAATTCTATGACATTTAATATAATTTTTGAAAGTTGAAATTTTTTTGTCTTATTTTTAAATGTTTTAAAGTGAAAGAAATTATGACACAAATACGCGAAAAAAAATTTTTTTATTATCTAAATTCTATTATCTAAATTTTAAAGAACAAATAGAAGCAAAGAGTGCTAAATATATGAGAATCTATAATATTAAATATTTCTGACATCGGACAATAAATTGTTGTATTTTAATAAATAATAGAAAAATATTTATTTTTGCATCTCACAATTGTGAAAATTTTATGATTTATTATCTTGTTATTAACATGATTTGAATAGAAATTTTTACATGTTTATTATGATAAAATTCAAGAAACTGAAAATTGTTATTAACATTGCAAATTAAAATAATTATTGTGAAGTAATTATTGTAAACTTGTATAGTAAATGTAAACTTTCTTCTGGCAACCGAGCTGCAATTTAGAGAAGATATTACTAAAAAGAGGTAAAAAAAGAAACCAAGTATACATGTTAGTTGTGAAAAACTATTATATGCATTTATAAAACAAAGTTAATATTTAGTTATATAGAATTTTATTAAATCAATTTTTATTATTCTTAAATATATAAATTAAATTGCGAAAAAAGTATTTGGTCAAATATTGCAATAAAAACTAAATCAAAATAATAAATTGAACTTAAATTTATATTTAATCTTACTTATATTTAAGCTTACTTAACTAAATTTATTTTCTCACAGCAGTTTGATTATCGATACTGACAGAAACATCTGTTATTTCTCCAAAACCAAATTGCGAGAAAGGTATTTGGTCGAATATTGCAATGAAAATTAAATCAAAATAATAAATTAAACTTAAATTCATATTTAATCTTAATATAAATTTATATTTAAATTTATATTAAATCAAGTTGCTTATGTATGCGATCGTGATGCAGAGAGCTGTGTGTTTGCTTTCTATGCCAAAGGCATGTCTCAAGTTCAAATCCAGCCCGAGCTATAAAAATATCGTAGGATTCGCGATCGCCACCTCTCGACAGGCAATGGCAAACCTACTGAGAGTATATCTTGCCATAAGCAGCACTCCTTTAATTAAATCGTTTGGAACCGGCGTTAAATTTGTAGGTCCGATATGTCTGCGAGACGCGAGCACACCGTAGATATATGTTGAGGGGTCTCCACGCTTTAAAATAATTATCAAGGAGAATTGTTTTAAAAATCGTACAAATATAATCATCATTATTTTCAATTTTGTTATTTGTAAAAAAGGAAAATATGTATCATTTTTTTTAAGCAATCTATCTTTTCAGTTTTTTCCTTCCTTTCTTTAATAAGCTATCACTGACACATGAAGATAACAGATGCTTATATTATTATATTTGCACGTATGCCACTAATCTCTAATACATTAATTTAATGTATTCATAGCGCGATAAGTTTTCTTAGGCACATTCATCATCTATACAGTCATCATAAATATTTGATAAAATTTTCTTCGTGTTGGCTCGTCGAACGTTACCGTGATTTCATTAAGATTATCGATTGCGAAAAGTGACGATGAAAGAAAATTTTGACGGGAGTCTGTAATAAATTAAAATAACTTATCGTATAAGCTTTAAAATACTTAAGACGCATTATAATCACAGACAACCCCGTTTAACATAATAAAATTCTCACCATTTTACTTCTCTCTCGATAGCGGTGTTAAAAATAAAATTTTGTACATATTTTGAGTAAACATTCTCTCGAAGATACATCGACTTTAGTAATACAGTATTGTTTTACATCTTTTTTATGTATTAGATATTTTAATAGCACAAAAAAATGTGCTTGTATAATCATCATTTACACAAATAAACGATGATCTATAGATAATAGGAGATGCCTTGTAGTTATAATTAGTCATTTTCATATATGTATATGATATTTTCTAAAATTCTTGTGAAAATAGGAATGATGCGATGTTTGTGTCTTGTACGAACGCCGAAGGCAAATGTGTTACATGTGTAAAATGCATAGGAAACGATAAAAACTTATTGGAGCATAAATAGAGAAACACTATTCGACTATAATCGTGGGAGAGCGTTTGAGCCGCTTGATGGCTTTATGCCTTCTGTAAACGCTCATTTCGTCCTGCGCAATTTGCAAGAGTGATTCATACGATTCGATAAATATCGGAATTGGCATCTCCATTTGTGCTTATTTGTTCTACTAGTTTGTGTTTTCGCGATCGCATCCATTACTACTGCAGCAACTATTCTCGCTATCGACGTCGCGTCAATATTTTAAGACCCGCATACCTTTAAATTGCGGTTGATATACTTCATAGCCCGGTTTTGGAGAAGCGAGCACGTCTGAAAGTTAGAATTATTTTTTCAGAGGAAGATGGAATCAGGTACTCCTTGATTGCTTCCTCGCTGAAATCGAAGACGCTCAGGTGATGCGATTCGCCAAGTGAGGTGGATTTGCTCGGAAGGGTGGTTCGCGGGAAAGCATGAAATAGAGAATGGTGCCCAAGGACCACATGTCGCAGCTCTCGTCAGCATCATCCCTGCTTGGCTATGATCTCGAGAGCGGCGTACGGAAGTGTGCAATAGGCCGTGGGCAACAGCTCGCAGTTATTCTTCATCTGGGCGAAACCAAAATCTACTATTTTTACCGGCGAATCCTCCTTTTTATTTGCAAAGACAATATTCTCCGGCTTCAGATCGTGATGTACTATGCCGCTTTCGTGCATATATCGCATCGCGGACAACAGTTGCCGCATTATTTCCTTCGCTTTTAACTCCGGAAATGGTCGCTGTCGTTGCGACAATTCTCCGCCCGTGAGCAATTCCATTACGATATATGTGTGAAGCCGATCGTGATGAACTTCTATCAGCTTCACTACGTTCGCGTGACGCTGGCAAACGCGTAGCAAGTTCTCCTCGCGGCTGCTGTTTATTTTCTTGCTGATAATCTTCACAGCGTACTCCTGCCAGGTACTGCGATGTCGACATTGTAGACAAATCGAGAAGCTACCGTCGCCCAAAGGCGGCATTCCTTGATCTAGCTCATACGTCTGAAAGAACGTGGACTCTTCGAAACGCATGCTGTACAGATCGGATAGCGAAGGCTGATGCTTGTCGCTGAAGATGCCTTTGCTCACCTTATCGTTAGTAGATAAGATGGAAGACGCAACGTACGAATAGTTCTGCAAAATTATTATCTACTTTGAAAAATCTATCGATTGCCGCATTTTTTAATTTTATTTTACATTCTTATTGAAAAATCTTGCGAGAAAGAAGTAAGAATTTAATATTCTATCTTTTTCTCAATACGCTATCATCAAACAATTACAATTGCTCGACAAAGGATTGTCTCAATCGAGAAATTTGATTTTAATGCAATTATTTTATTGTTAAATAAATTCATAAAATATGTTTGCGATATGCACATCTATTTGAAATGGTAACAGAAATAGAATCAAGGGAACTTACGCTGAAATGCCAATCAATTTTGTTATTATCAATGATCAGTGGGGTCATGTGGGTGATGAGTCCTTTTATAAATTCGTCCAAAAAGTTGATAATCTTCAATTCATGCGCGATTAGTGGAACAATCGGCGATTTAATTTGTTTCTTTTCTAAAGCTTCCCAAGTGAAATCCGGCGCTGCATCCATGAAGAAGGGATGATGTTTGAGCTCCTTGGCATCGCCTGGTCCATCGCCCAGCCTTCTTCGCGGATCTTTAATGAGCAAGCGCGTGATAAAATCCCACATAGTATCATTCAGATGAATTGGCTTCGACGATCGCTCATCAGAATCCTCTTCGAAATTTCCTGCTGGTTGTTTTTGCTATCCAGCGAGAAAGGTGACGAGCATGTCAGCAATTTGTATGCTAGCTCACGCTCCACCAATCGACAGCCTGTGTGATAATATTTTGATAACATTATTTTATTGTTTTATAAATTGTAATTGAATATTATAATTAAAATAAAGAAATAAAATGAATATACCTATAATAATGTAAATACAAGACTTTTCTAAATAAATGCGAAAAATTTTAGGAGATCATTATTTACTAAATTTAATTAAACATATATTTCTATATTCCTCCCTGAGTTACATTCCTCCAAAGAGAAAATCTGATGTGCAAAATAATTCATAGTTTTTCGTATTTATGCTTTTATTTGCGCCTTTGTCACCAGTCACAAACTCGCCGTTGAACGCAGTATTCACTTACACATTAAAATGTTTTCTTATTACGTTTTAGACGTGTTCAAGCATAATATCTTTGACATCCTCGAAAAATTGACGCGGTTCGATATAGCCTGTGTTAATCACTGCACCGATCAATACGCGATTTTCGAACGCGGTATCAATCTCTCGCCAAACGAGTCTTTCCGCGTTATTGTTACCACTATAATTACCACCATTAGATATAATCTTTGTAATCAAATTTTTACACCTTAAATCGCGCGATTCTGACAACCAAAGATTGTCTCTTTCCACTCGAGAGTCGCAGACGCTTGACACAACTGCTTTCTTCGAGCTGTTTGATAAATTCTTCGCACCGCTGCACCCACACGAAATATTCGCCTAAGGTAGCGACTTAATGCGACAGCTCCAACAGATCGCGTTCAGTCTGTTCGATGTTTTCCATGTTTTTTTTCTTCTTTTTATTAAGTGCAAATTGGGCATATATTACATGGAAAGATCTGATACAATGGATTCCTACAATTGGAACAGAATCAATAATTCATTACATCATGTAAATCAATCACATGCCTTCGAATTGCATACATGTATCCAAAATCAGTGTCTGATGCAGCAATCACGCACGAAGTGCATAAAGCTAAAGCACCACCTGTGGAATAACAAAAGTAGATGATACAACACTTTGTCCGTTTAGAGCAATGATTTCCCAATGAGACACTACCTTGTCAACTATTTCCGAAAGGTCCTCACTTTGATCACTAATGTAATTACTATCATCCGACAATGCGTGATCTTCGTCAGACTCGTCTAATATGGCTTCAAAATTATTATTTTCCATTTTTTGACCCAAGTAACACTTTCTGACACGACACAATAACTGTTACACTTTTTCAACCGATCTATACATGCTTTCAAATCATATACTGCGACTTTTTTGACATCCTTCGTTCTTTATTCATAGTTTATATTATTTATAAATTATAGCAGCCGGATATCAGCGCTTGCTTCAACCACACCATATCCTTCCCCCCTCTCTCCTTTCCCTCATACACTCCAAAATCCGTTAGACGTGCAAAACGCTATTTGTTTATAATTTTTAGAAATTCATATATCCACTTATCATCGACACTCTCCTTTTCGCGCCGATTTTAGAAATCCATATATCCGCATATCATCAATATCCGCCTTTTTGCGCCAATTATAAACGAAACATGTCTTGACGCTATAAGTATCCCCTGCCCGCTCGACGTCAAACCATCATGCCCACAAGTTCCCCGCGCGGCTTCCTCTCGAACACCACCTCAGATGATATGAGTTAGAACCGGTTCTTATCTCCTACTCTCTGCCATAAAAAGATACAATAATTAGTCTTGTAGAGATTTGTAGAGTTTTTTTTTTCATCCCATCTTTCATCAAAATAATTTTAAACTTATTATTGACATCCTATTAAAAAATAACTATCTGCTCAAATTTATATTTGATATTATTAATTTGAGATTAATATCTTTTACATCGAAATGATATCAGAAGAGTGGATAATTCTGACTTTGATTTGAGACAGTTTTTTCTACTACCTTATATTAAATCAATATCTAAGAAATATTTAAACTCCCGTTACGAAACGCCGACCTTGCCTTAGCTTACACCGGTCTTGACAATCTCAAAGGTTTTATTAAAGGGTATAAAAATCTTTTAAAGAGCTTAAACATCTTTCACATTCATTTTCTAATAACGTGATGTATAAAATTAATTGTGTTGATTGTGAAGCATCATACTTGAGTCAAGCAAAGAGATTTTGAACAAGAATTGCAGAACATCGCAACCACATCACTAGATCCTGTCCACAGTTTCTGATCACAGAATCAGAAACCATGATTTTAACTGGGATAATATAAAAGTTTTAGATAACGAGCCTTGTTACTATAGT
>JBCEZY010214471.1:0-11843 GCA_039654445.1 Cataglyphis savignyi
AGTAAAGTATTCAAACAAGTGGAAATGTATAGCTTACAATAGTTTACGTAATATTTTACCGTCACATATTATTTTGTCTACTTCCAACATTTTATATATAATTTTAAAAGAATAGAATACATAATAAAATTTATATAATAAAACCTTATGTTGCATCTTATTTGTTATTAAAATTATATTTAAAAATGATTAGGTAGTGACAATATTATATATATTAAGTACGTTACAATATTTGCATATATTAATTATTGCTTATATATATATATATATATATATATATAATTGCAAGAACAAAAAAGTTTAGATTTTACAAAAAGAAGCTTATTTATGAGAAGAAAATATTAATTTTATTTTAACAAAAAATTTTTTTAGATATTATTCTTATTGTGTTCCGGTAACAAAATATTCTATTTTTCACTATAAAGGATCTCCGTACATTATACAAAATAGTTTTGTATTATTAAATGAACTAAATTCAACGAACTAATATCGGCGTGGTAACCAATGGTTTAATTGGTCACATACCAACAAATAGTTTTTGTGTCAGTAACAAAATTTTGCTTGCTAATACAAAACATTTCTCTCAACAATTTTGATTCTAATCATTTTGATTCTTGCTTAAAACATCACGCAAAATACGCGCTTCGAAATTTCCATTATGATATAATTACGTATTATTCAAAATTTAAAGTGTGTGAAAGATAATTTATTATTTATCATATCAAATTATTTCCCGATACTTATCGCGGATCGCGTTGAGTAGAAAAATTTGATGGAGTGTCTCGCGTTTTACTTCCTTATTGTTCGAGTGTTGCCGTGAGAATAATAAAGCCGTAAACCATAACACGTTAACAATAACACACTAATGTTTACATTGTCAAGACTGTGTACCACGTTACGTTTTAATAATTCATTGCCGATTTATTTTCCGTCTTATGACGTATATACAAAGGGAATATTATATTATACATGTATTTTAAATTATAAATCAATTATTAAATTAACAGTTAATATATCATGGAGTTTATCGTTAATTATTGTGCAGCTCTCATTAAGATATCTATTTTTAAAAAGGCATATTAAATCGATACTGACAATATTGTTACGTCTTTTTCTCGATGCTGATTGGTTATCTTGATGATGCACTGAACATTACTTTATATCAATAAAAGCTTGTCATAATTGACAATGAGTGACACATTTGATAATTTAAATATTAAGTGAGTGTGTAATTTTTATTTAATTTATTTTGAAAAAGTAGAAAACTAGAAGAATTTAATACGTAAGTTATTATATATACATAAAACAAGTGGCGCGCGCGTAGCGCGCGTTTACGTATTCTAATTAAAAAAGTTTATTTTAAGAAAATTATAAAGTAATATACGCTATATTAAACGCTTTTATAGTTTTTCATATTTTAATTCTAAAATGTACTATAATTTTATTTTTTATTTACAAATGTTTATTTATATAATAATATTTAAACATTTTCTTTATATTTATTCATACCAAATATGACATAAAATATTCTTACCCTTCATAAATAATTAAATATTTTTATACTTATAATATATTCATAATTTTTTGTAATTTTTAACTTTTTGCTTTCTACAAATTTATAAAGCATTATAGTAATCAATTATATTTATTTGGAAATTACAAAGATTATGAACATTATTTTATTTTAAAATTTTTTTTTTCAAGTTTTATTTTCATTTTAATGACATGTGTAAAAAAATAATTCTACTCAATAGTTTTCATTCGATTTCTCTCATTTAAAGGAACAAATATTTTTTTTATCTTAAAGTTTTCTTTCGATCTTTATTCTCACTTTAATAGCATGTGTAGAATGAAAAATATTTCTTTTTATTTGATTTTTATTTGTTTTTTTTTCATTTAAATATGATTTAAAGGAAGAAAACTTAAATAAACTTAAATAATCGTCACAATATATATAATATTATTATACAAGATTATCGCAGCAGATTAATAATAACACATTGTGCGTATGTGTATTATATGTGTACAATTTCCTATCTATTACTATTGTGATAATTGTAGCATTTTTTTTAAATCATATTTTTTAAATAAAAATTCTATATTGTTATTTATAAATTTTTTAATTTGTTCTAAATTTGTTTTGTTCTAAAAAATTAAAATAAAAATGTTGCAATTCTTAAAATAAACAATTTTAATTTTTCTTAAATATGAGAATTTATAAAAAATTTATTATACATCAAAATTGTTAGCTCTGCAATATTACTTCCAAAAATTCTATAAATGTCAGATTTTGAGACGTCTAGCAAAATTCCATCTGAAAAATTTCAAAAAGTTTTTTAGACAAAATTTTTTTCTGAAATGAAGGAGACTGGACAAGGAAATAAAAATCAAAAAATTTTGTATATTAAATAATTTTAGTACAGTGTGTGTGATGAAAAATAGAGTAAAAAAAGAGAAAAATATAACAAAGGCGTACGTTGCTATCTAATAAAATATGAAAGTAATATTGGAATCATGTGTGAATTAAAATTGTAAGTAGAATTTCAGTTCATTGCTAATTTTTTTAATATTTCTGGATATATATATTTATATTGTATATATATTATATGTACATATTTTTTTTTAAACTTTCTTGCTTATTTGATTTAAATGAAAAACGAAAGAGAAGATTGTAGCATAAAAATATTTTATTTAATTTAACAAAGCAACTATTGTAAATTATATACATACATACGTAAAAATAATAAAATATTATAAAAATTATAAGTCTTAATTACAATGAACATTCTTTCTATATGTTTAAACACATATATATGTACATATAAATTATTGTTCTTATTTACAGTTATACAAGTATTTGGTATAATGCATTTTATCTAAATTTTTTTATCTAAGTCCCAACTTCGATTTATCTTACTCATCGAACATTATCAGAGGATTATATCAAAATGTATTTTTTTATGAGGAAACTGTGAAATTATTCAATGATATTTCGGTTGGTAATTTTTTATATTTAATTTTTTATATTAATTTTAAGTATTTAATAAAAATAACTATCAATTATGAATCTTGCAAATAACGTTAATTCAATAATGTTTATTTAAAATCAATGAGTAAAAGTAATTATTTCTTTTTATTATTTTATCTTTAAACAAAATTTTCTTTATTTTTTTTTAGGTGACAAGTTTTATAATGGAAGATTACTACACAAAACTAAAATATTATAAATATGACAGCGATTTCAGTTTTATTTCGTCTTTATTATACCAATGTTTTGCAGAATACGAGTACATAAATATTGAAAGTGTATACAAAATAATTTTAACAAATTCAGTAAAGGTAAGTTATAATACATCTTATAATGTACTATTTTATATATTTAACACATTAAAAAATTATATTAATTATAATTACATTAGTTTACAAAGTATTGTACGAAAGCATTTGAGCACTGTTTCTAGAATAATATTCAATCACTATCACTAAGCACATGTCTGCCATCGAAACATTTTTATCGGTTCTGATTTTCGGCATATAAAAATAGTCATTTTTATAATATATAGTGAACTTTTGTTGAATTTAGAAACATATTAAAATTATTGAACATTAAATTTTTATTACACGTCTGCACGATATTTTTGTAAACAAATGCAAACCAATATAATGAAACTGAAAGAACAAATTGCAAGACTAGTAAATACGTTTAAAAAAATTGTCTCACTGAAATTTTTCTGATGGCAGATTTAAATTCAAGGTAGATTCAAATTCCCAATACATTAAAAAAAGTTCGTTTTTGACATTAAAAGAAATGTGAAATTTGTAAACTAGTATGTTATTTATAACTTAAATTATTGCATTATTTTAAAAATTGTTTATGTAACAGAAAATTTATTAAAATTTGTTATTATATTTCCACAGATTGAGAGTTCCGTGTCTAGGTGGTGGAGAGAGAGTGGGCTTGAGTGTGATGGACAATAGAAAAATATAATAAAATAGAAAAATATACTAAAATATAATAATTAATCCGAGTTGGATTAATCTATTTATTCAAAAACGCCATAAAATTCTTTACAAAATAAGCAATCTCTAATAAAGATGTTATTATTATTAATTATTTTGTAAAATATAAACATTTGGCTATTTAAATATATTACGATTCCGATTTTTTTATATCACGTTGAAATTATAATTAGGCCCGAGAATGTCTGAATTTACTTACACGGTGTAAAAGTAATATGTTTTTTTTTATTTTGATAGTTTTTTTCTGCAGCATGTACAGCTGCAGCATTCTCAAAAGAGAGAAAAAAAAAGAACAAAAATAAATATTATTTTTTATGCACAAACTAGAACAAAGCTACGCACTTTTTATTATAATAAATAATTTAATAAATATTTATAAAATCTAAATATAATCTAAATGTGTTCATCATCATCATCATTATCAAAACCTTATTTTGCAGCAAATATTTTCTAACAAGCAAGTGGTAATTGTGAATAAAAGTCCTTCGTTATCTCATATTTTTGAGAGAAAGAGATAGAAAGAAGAGGAAAAGGATAGTGCAATCGCTCACTTTCACTTTTCAAAATTCCTCTATTTTATAAATCATCTATACAGGCTATATAGGCTTGCGCTGCGTTATCTGCTTTTTTACTGTTTGTATATAGAAATAATGAAAATAAAATGTATATGCAAGATGTTTTAGAAAAGAAAAAAAGCAGAAAACGCGGCGCGAGTCTATAAAACAGAGAATAAAAAGAAAATGTGGAATTTTGGAAAATGAGTAATTGCAGCATCCCGGTCCCTCTTCAGTTTCTTTGTGACAAGTGCTATTATCTTTGTTTAATTTGTGTTATTAATTAGATTAATGCCATTATTTAAATTTAAAATTTATTCTATTATTCTATTATTTAAATTAGATTAATGCCATCACTTAAATTTAAAATTTATTCTTATAACTTATATATAATATTTATTTATATAGAAAATTACGCATTATTTTGTAACATTTATTGATAAATTTGACAAGAAAAAAAACATGGCCAGCAAAAATAAAAATTCTTAAGTGTATTGATAAAACCATAAAAAACCATAATAAACATTTATGCAAAACTTGATTTAAATTCTTATTCGTTTATAAATTACTTATTACAAATTATAGCAAAATATTCACGATAACAAAACTTTTTATTTTCTTTCTTTATTTTACTCGTCTTTTTTGTTTTTTGCAATTAATATCAGGAAATATACATGATCAAAATTTTTTGTTGTAAATTAAAATAAATATTAATTATAGCTTTTTCATTTTTGAAGTTAAATATTATATTATTTTTTAATTTTATAATTCTTTTTTTAATCTAGATCTATTTATTTAATTTTCCAAATATAAAAATAAGAAATATATATATATATATATCTATTTTTTAATTTTGATCTTTTTTTTTTACTAATGTACAGCTGATGCATTCTCAAAAGAGAGAGAGAAAAAAGAGCAAAAGTGAATATTATTTTTTACAGACATACTAGAACAACAGCGCGCTTTTTATTATGATAAATAATAATAATTTTTAATAAGTAACTATAATCTAAATATAATCATCCTCATCATAATCAAAATTTTGTTTTGCAAATATTTTCTAATGAGCAAGTGGTAACTGTGAACAAAATAAATTCTTTTCTAATGACATTTTTGACAGAAAGAGATAGATAGAGAAGTGCAGGGTGCTGCAACCACTCGCTTTCATCAACTATCAAGATATAGTAAAGCAATAGAGTAAAAATACGAATATAAATATATTTAATAAGCACATTGCTCTACTATTATTAGAATGCAGTGATATACATATGTAGTTTTGTCCTAGCTTCATTCAGAGTAAAAAATAATCGAAACAAGGTCATACTTTATATATATTTGTTAAATAAAAAAACTGTGTCTAACACTGACAAAATAATATTAATATTGATTGTGACCATGACATAGTCTGCGCGCCCTCATCGCTTTCACGTAGAGCAAAACTGCATAGAGCATTGTGCTTATTAAATATATTTATAATTGTACTTTTGCTCTCTTGCCTCATAACAGTTCTCACTATAGGTAAGAGAAGGGAAATGTATATGCGAGATGCCAGAGCGATAATGAAAAAGGTAGGGAATGTAGCATCAGCTAGCAAAGCATAGAATGTGGAATTCTGACCGCTGTGTTTCAAAATTCACTGCCAGTATTGAACACTCATAGTTAATATAACTAAATATAATATAAATAAGTATTAGAAAAATATAAATAAGTATTTTATAAATTTTCAATAATGGTAGTAAATTTTGGAGCACGGATTTTCTCTCAAAAAAATGAATAAAAAATTATTTTACAGTTATCATTTGTTCTTTAGAAAATATTTTCTGAAAAACGAGCCTTTCCCGTAGAATAATTACATTTTCACAAAATTTCCTGCATTTTGGACAATTTTAAGCTTTATATTCGAATTTAGCAGGTTCAAAATAATTTATTATACTAAAATAATATACAGATAGAATATACAGATTTCCTTTCGTAATCAGTGCTTTTTGCTGAGAAAATGTGTAGGGAGGAAGAAAAACCTTTCTTTTCCAATTTAAACATTCTATATTTTCAAATACAACATAAACTGCAAAATAAAATTTTATTAAATCAATTTTCATTATTCTCAAATATATAAATGAAATTGCGAAAAAAGTATTTGGTCGAATATTGCAATGAAAACTAAATCAAAATAATAAACTAAATCAAAATAATAAACTAAATCAAAATAATGAACTTAAATTTATATTTAATCTTACTTATATTTAAGCTTACTTAATTAAATTTATTTTCTCGCAGCAGTTTGATTATATCG
The DNA here is from genome assembly GCA_039654445.1 of Cataglyphis savignyi. NCBI lineage: Eukaryota > Metazoa > Arthropoda > Insecta > Hymenoptera > Formicidae > Cataglyphis > Cataglyphis savignyi. Next base: position 6,868 of record JBCEZY010214471.1, read on the forward strand.
ATACTAAGTTAACAGAAACATCTGTTATTTCTCCAAAATTTCGCCTGTCCTTCCAACATTTTTTTTTACGTTATACAATTTAGTTTTTATTTTTTTTTACGTTATACAATTTAGTTTCCTTTCTTTGATCTCTATATTTAATAGCTCTAGATTTAAAATAATTATTAAGGAAAATTGTTTTAAAAATCGTACAAATATAATCATCATTATTTTCAATTTTGTTATTTGTCAAAAAGGAAAATATGTATCATTTTTTTTAAGCAATCTAATTTTTTTTTCCTTCCTTTCTTTAATAAGCTATCACTAATGAAGATAACAGATGCTTATATTATTATATTTGCACGTACGCCACTAATCTCTAATACATTAATTTAATGTATTCATAGCGCAATAAGTTTTCTTAGGCACATTCACCATCTATACAGTCATCATAAATATTTGATAAAATTTTCTTCGTGTTGGCTCGTCGAATGTTACCGTGATTTCATTAAGATTATCGATTGCAAAAAGTGACGGTGAAAGAAAATTTTAACAGGAGTCTGTAATAAATTAAAATAACTTATCGTATAAGCTTTAAAATATTTAAGACGCATTATAATCACAGACAACCCCGTTTAATGTAATAAAATTCTCACCATTTTACTTCTCTCTCGATAGCGGTATTAAAAATAAAATTTTGTACATATTTTGAGTAAACATTCTCTCGAAGATACATCGACTTTAGTAATACAGTATTGTTTTACATCTTTTTTATGTATTAAATATTTTAATAGCACAAAAAAATGTGCTTGTATAATCATCATTTACATAAATAAACGTTGATCTATAGATAATAGGAGATGCCTTGTAGCTATAATTAGTCATTTTCATATATAATATTTTCTAAGATTCTTGTGAGGAATGATGCGATGTTTGTGTCTTGTATGAACGCCGAAGGCAAATTTGTTACATGTGTAAAATGCATAGGAAACGATAAAAACTTATTGGAGCATAAATAGAAAAACACTATTCGACTATAATCGTGGGAGAGCGTTTGAGCCGCTTAATGGCTTTATGCCTTCTATGAACGCTTATTTCGTCCTGCGCAATTTGCAAGAGTGATTCAGAAATATCGGAACTGGCATCTCCGTGCTTATTTGTTCTACTAGTTTGTGTTTTCGCGATCGCGTCATTGGTCCATTATTACTGCAGCAACTATTCTCGCTATCGACGTCGCGTCAATATTTTAAGACCTGCATACCTCTAAATTGCGATTGATATACTTCATAACCCGCTTTTGAAGAAGCGAGCGTCTGAAAGTTAGAATTATCTTTTCAGAGAAAGATGAAATCAGGTACTCCTTGATTGCTTCCTCGCTGAAATCGAAGACGCTCGGGTGATGCGATTCGCCAAGTGAGGTGGATTTGCTCGAAAGGGTGGTTTAGCGGGAAAGCATAAAATAGAAAATGGTGCCCAAGGACCACATGTTGCAGCTCTCGTCGCATCCCTGCTTGGCTATGATCTCGGGAATGGCGTACGGAAATGTGCAATAGGGCATGGGCAATAGCTCGCAGTTATTCTTCATCCGGGCGAAACCAAAATCTACTATTTTTATCGGCGAACTCTCCTTTTTGCAAAGACAATATTCTCCGGCTTCAGATCGTGATGTACTATGCCGCTTTCGTGCACATATCGCATCGCGGACAACAGTTGCCGCATTATTTCCTTCGCTTTTAACTCCGGAAATGGTCGCTATCGTTGCGACAATTCTCCGCCCGTGAGCAATTCCCTTACAATATATGTGTGAAGCCGATCGTGATAAACTTCTATCAGCTTCACTATGTTCGTGTGACGTTTTCAAGCGCGTAGCAAGTTCTTCTCGCGGCTGCTTTCTATTTTCTTGCTGATAATCTTTACGGCGTACTCCTGCCGGGTACTGCGATGTCGACACTATAGACAAATCGAGAAGCTGCCGTCGCTCAAAGGCAGCATACCTTGATTTAGTTCGTACTTCTGGAAGAACGTGGACTCTTCGAAACGCATGCTGTACAGATCGGACTGCGAAGGCTGTTGCTTGTCGCTGAAGATGCCTCTGCTCACCTTGTTGTTAATATATAAGATGGAAGTGGCAACGTACAAATAGTTCTGCAAAATTATCTACTTTGAAAAATCTATCGATTGCCGCATTTTTTAATTTTATTTTACATTGTAATTGAAAAATCTCGCGAGAAAGATGTAAGAATTTAATATTCTATCTTTTTCTCAATACGCTACCATCAAACAATTACAATTGCTCGATAAAGGATTGTTTCAATCGAGAAATTTGATTTTAATGCAATTATTTTAACGTTAAATAAATTCATAAAATATGTAATTGTTGCGATTAATGCACATCTATTTAAAATGGTAACGGAAATAGAATCAAGGGAACTTACGCTGAAATGCCAGTCAATTTTGTTATTATCAATGATTGGTGGGCTCATGTGGGTGACGGGTCCTTTTGTAAATTCGTCCAAGAAATTGGTCTTCGAGTCATGCGCGATTAGTGGAATCGGCGGTTTAATTTATTTCTTTTCGAAAGCTTCCCAGGTGAAATCCGGCGCTGCATCCATGAAGAAGGGTTGATGTTTGAGCTCCTTGGCATCGCTTAATCCACCGCTCAGTCTTCTTCGCGGATCTTTAATGAGCAAGCGCGTGATGAAATCCTACACAGTATCACTCAGATGAATTGGCTTCGACGGTGGATCGCTCGTCAGAATCCTCTTCAAAATTTCCTGCTGGTTGTTTTTGCCATCTAGCGAGAAAGGTGACGAGCATGTCAGCAATTTGTATGTTAGCCCACGTTCCACCAATCGACAGCCTGTGTGATAATATTTTGATAACATTATTTTATTGTTTTATAAATTGTAATTGAATATTATAATTTAAATAAAAAAATAAAATGAATATATCTATAATAATGTAAATACAAGACGTTTCTAAATAAATGCGAAAAATTTTAGAAGATCATTATTTACTAAATTTAATTAAACATATATTTCTATATTTCTCCCTGAGTTACATTCCTCCAAAAGGAAAATCTGATGTGCAAAATAGTTCATAATTTTTCGTATTTATGCTTTTATTTGCGCCTTTGTCACCAGTCACAAACTCGCCGTTGAACGCAGTATTCACTTACACATTAAAATGTTTTCTTATTACGTTTTGGACGTGTTCAAGCATAATTTCTTTGACATCCTCGAGAAATTGACGCGGTTCGATATAGTCTGTGTTAATCACTGCACCGGTCAATACGCGATTTTCGAACGCGCTATCAATCTCTCGCCAAACGAGTCTTTCCGCGTTATTGTTAACACTATAATTACCATCATTAGATATAATCTTTGTAATCAAATTTTTACATCTTCAAATCGCGCAATTCTGACAACCAAAGATTGTCTCTTTCCACTCGAGAGTCACAGACGCTTGACACAACTGCTTCCTTCGAGCTGTATGATAAATTCTTCGCACCGCTGCGCCCACGCAAAATATTCGCCTAAGGTAGCGACTTAATGCGACAGCTCGCGTTCAATCTGTTTAATGTTTTCAATGTTTTTTTCTTCTTTTTATTAAGTGCAAATTGGGCATATATTACATGAAAAGATCTGATACAATGGATTCCTACAATTGGAACAGAATCAACAATTCATTGCATCATGTAAATCAATCACATGCCTTCGAATTGCATACATGTATCCAAAATCAGTGTCTGATACAGCAATCATGCACGAAGTGCATAAAGCTAAAACACCACCTGTGGAATAATAAAAGTAAATGGTACAACACTTTGTATGTCCGTTTAGCGCAATGATTTCCGAATGAGACACTACCTTATCGACTATTTCCGAAAGGATCTCACTTTGATCACTAATGTAATTATGTCATCCGACAATGCGTGATCTTCGTCAGACTCGTCTAATATGGCTTCAAAATTATTATTTTTCATTTTTTTGATCCAAGCAACACTTTCTGACATGACACAATAATTGCTACACTTTTTCAACCTATACGCTTTCAAATCATATACTGCGACTTTTTTGATCCTTTGTTCTTTATTCATGGTTTATATTATTTATACATTATAGCAACCGAATATCGGCGCTCGCTTCAGTCACACAATATCCCTCCCCCCCTCCCCCACTTGCCATACAACTCAAAATCTGTTCAGACGTGCGAAATGCTATTTGTTTATAATTTTTAAAAATTCATATATCCACATATCATCGACACCCGCCTTTTCGCGCCGATTATAAACAAAACATGTCTCGACGCGATAAGTATCCTCTGCTCGCGCGACGTCAGATCCGTACCAACTTCCCCGCGCTTCCCTTTGAACCGCACGCCTCTCAGAGGACACATAAATTAGAACCGGTCCTTATCCCCTCTCTGCCATAAAAAGATACAATAATTAGTCTTGTAGATTTGTAGAGTTTTTCCTTTTTTATCCCATCTTAAATCAAAAAACTTTTAATTCATTATTGACATTCTATTAAAAAAGCTATCTGCTCAAATTTATATTTGATACTATTAATTTTCTTTTACATCAAAATAATATCAGAAGAGTGGATAACTCTGACTTTGATTCAAGACAGTTTTTTCTACTACCTTATATTAAATCAATATCTAAGAGATTTAAACCCCCTTTACGAGAAACGCCGACCTTTACTTAGCTTATACCGGTCTTGACAATCTCAAAGATTTTATTAAAAGGTATAAAGATCTTTCAAAGGGCTTAAACATCTTTCACATTCATATTCTAATAACGTGGTGTATAAAATTAATTGTGTTGATTGTGAAGCATCATACTTGAGTCAAGTAAAGAGATTTTGAACAAGAATTGCAGAACATCGCAACCACATCACTAGATCCTGTCCACAGTTCCTGATCACAGAATCAGAAACCATGATTTTAACTGGGATAATATAAAAGTTTTAGATAACGAGCCTTGTTACTATAGT
>JBCEZY010214522.1:0-11813 GCA_039654445.1 Cataglyphis savignyi
GAAAAATCGTCTTAGAATTGTATCAGGAATACGTCATTTAATGGACGGAAGGTTGTTCTGAATCACCCTGTATATAATATATATAATTATATAAATAAATATATGATATAATATGCAAATAATTTTCATATTACATGCAATATTGTATAGACAACACAAATCTAATTCCATGTTTACGACGGGCACGCCAAGTTTTTATATTTTGCTTTGTAAGTTTGTTTTATACGCGCGTCTTGACTTTGAGTTTACGAAAAATTGTTTTTCAAATTATATATCCTGTAAGATATATTTTGTAAATCAAAAGAATTCTAATTGCACTTAACATTAACAATATGATTTGATATTATAGTATACAACACCTTTAATAAATTCTAAAGTAATCTAATTTATGATATACTATTCAAAATTGAACTTATTTTGGAAATCGTTCTGTTAATAACAATTAAATGTATTTTAATTTTAAGGTGAAAATCTGTCTAAAACACTGTCTAAAACACTATAAAAATTGATTTTATGATATCTACTATTTCAAATTACAAATCTTTACAAACCGAATTACTTGTAAATACTTAGCCAGTTAATCATTAAATTCCATTTAGTTTTTTATTTTTTAGAGAAAAGTTTTTTTATTAGTTATTTTTCAGAGATAAGTATCTTTTCAACTTTCTGTTGTGTACAAGGAATATTTTTTATGTACTTGACGTACTTTTTTTTTACCTTTATGAGGTTTTTTATTGTGATAAATGTTACTCAGAAACTCACCCTTTATAACATATATTAAAATGAAAAAAACTGGTGGTGTCATCTTTTATAGATATTTACCTAAATAGATATCAAATAATAATTTTAATTAAAAGTTTCATATTTCTTTTTGTTTACAAAAGACGCTGAAATATATTGTTACAGTAAATTAATGAATCAATATTAATACTGTTTAGTCCAGTCAATAAAGATGAAAAAAGATGATTACATTAAATCTGGGAGTTTTGTAATTTTACAAAGTCACGTAGTTTTGTGTTCTAAATAATTTTTTGAGTTTTTTTTTGCACCGCTGTATTGAAAAAATGGAACTAAAAAACAGTTTTTTCGTAATATTTTTTATTAATCTTATTACAAAAATAATTATTAAGACAAGGAAATTTCCTATAACTTTTGTTTCAAAATTTTTTTTGTAGATTGGATAATTTTCGACCTACAGCGGCGTAAAAGTGTAAACAATATTCTGCAAATTTTTGAAAATGTTTGTTTTTATCTGAATTTTTAAAAATTATTAATTAACAATTGCATATTGACTATTCTATACTCGTTGCCAGATTCTTCGTAAATGAAAAAATGTTGTTTTCGAAGCCTCTGAAATCCGAAAAGATTTCTTGGAATTCAGATTAGGTTAAGTTCGGTAGTCGGTTATTTAACGGTCGAATGGTCATTTCATGACAAAGAAAATTTCTTTATCCGCTTTTTCTTCCTTTTCTTCCTTTTGTTACTAAATAAACTGACGCTTCTCCATCTCGGTCTCATGAAATCTTTTATTCAATATATTTGTAGCTTGTGGCGGTGTTGTGCGTATCGCTATGGCTGTTTCCAAAGTGCGCATTTGTTTTATTTGCAAAAAAATCTTTAGATGAAGGAGAAATATTGGGAATGCAAGAGAAAAGTGTAAAAACTCTTTTAGCATCTAATGTATAAAGAAATAATAACAATCATGAACGCTTCTTAAAAGATTTGAAAAAAGTAACTATTCATAATGCATGCCAAAAACATTATAATAATGAGAAATTGATTGCGGCAGTGAAGCGTCGGGGCAGTAACGTAGTCCACTGTCTTTATCGTCGATATCATTGCGCCAATTTTCAACTTTAAAAGACATTGTTTTCTGTGCAGTAAAAAAATAACTGAAGAATTTTTAAAAAAGCAAAGAAAAATCAGTTGGCAAAATGATTATGAAGTGCGAAAATTCTCTATTAAAGACACCATTTTAAAAGTTTGCAATGATGAGTGGGATCAAATGATAATTGACCGTATTCTGCACGTTTCTTATTTAGTTGCAGTTGATGCAAAATATAATGCATGCATGAAAAATCTATATCATGTGCCATCACCTTAAGAGAGAGCAGCGATCGGTTTCCAATGTGGATGAAGCGATGGAATCGATTTATTCTTATCTCAGCGAGAAGTCCAATGAATGCCAATTCTCTTTGAATGAATTAATAAATCAGATTCAAGGAGATTATCATCCGGATATCCGAATAATCAAAGCTTGCTTGTTACAAAAATATATGGCAATGATATTCTTATCGACAAAAAAGCACAAAAACCATCAATTGTTTATTTCCGAAATATTGGAAATATTTAAAATATTGACAAACACTTGGTATGACGAGAAAAAATTCGATAACCATGAAGAGAGATTGCAAATTGTTCGAACTGCAGCCATCATCTTAGAAGACATACGATCGAAAGGCTATAATACTGAACAATATCCTCTTTCAAATGATTTTATGCGAGATGTCGATAGCACAAGTTCCAAAATCCTTCCTTGTTTTTTTTAAATATTATTTTGAAAAACAAGTTTGATCAAGTGGGAAAAAAATACATCACTTTGTCACATGCTGTCATTTCTGTCGTGAGCCCTCGCTCATTTTTATCTTCATTGCAAATTGGAGTCGATGCATTTATATATAAAAAATTTGGTTAAAAAAATCTCATCAATGTTTTATGCTTCGGCATTAAGATTTTCATCATCATGCAATATAGTGAAACGGCTTTGTTTGAGACTGTTAGACTTATGAGATACTTAATTGAAAAAAAAATAAAACACTGCGTGTATACGTTTAACTGAACTTTATTATTAGTTAAATAAAAAAATAACAGACGGGCAGAACAGACAGACGAGACAATATAGTATTAAATCATACGGTATCCTTACCGCTTTTTACAGACTCACATGAAAAAGAAAGTTACTGTTGTCTAGTAAAAAAAAAGAACGAATGTTGACAACACTAGAAAAAAATTGTCAAAAAAAAAACTGATTGCAACACATCCCCTCAACATGTCCGCTGACTGGTTTTGTTAGGATGTCAGCATACATATGTTCCTTTGCCTTGTTGATGATGATCATCTTGTCTTCAATTAGTTTTTGTCTTCAATTGACGAAATGAAATTTAACGTTAAGCCGTTTGTCATGTTTTCCATGTTGTAATATCTCGACTTATTATAACCTTTGATGTACTTGTATCGAGTAGTCTAATACACTTTACTGCCATTCTGACAATTCATAAATAAGCAACACTGGCCAACATTGTCCAACTTCTTTCTGAATTGTTTTGGTCAATGAACCATAATGTGCTTCTAAAATATTTAATATCTGATAGGATTGGCTTTTTCCCATGCCTAAGTTCGTACGGAGTTTTGTCAAGATGTTTGTGCGACATTCTGTTTGATAATTTATTGGCTATATTGATAGCTTCTCCCCAGTATGTTTTAGGCAATTTGGCTTGGAGCAATAAACATCGTGTCATTTCAATTAGTGACCTGTTCTTTCGTTCCGCTATTCCATTTTGCTGCGATGTAAATGGTGCGATATATTGTAGACATATTCCCTTAGTTTCGTATTTGTTTAATGACTTATATATTTGCTTCGTTATTCCATGCGAATAATCCTTACTGTTTTTCCATATCGTGTTTCTATTTTTTTACAAAGCTTCTTATCTTCTCTCGAACCTCAGACTTGTGCTTTATTAGATACAGTGTAATATATCTCTTGTAGTCATCTATTACCGTTAACACATATCTATTCTTGCTAAGCGTTTCGACATCCATAGGCCCGCATACATCAGTATGCACGAGTTCCAAAATTCCTTTCGATTTTATAGTATTGACTTTTGGTCAATATTGTACTTTTGGCTCTAAAACATATTTCACACTCATCTTTGTGAATACATGATTTTTTCATATTTTTAACAAGATCCTGTTTTTCCATTTTCCTTATGTCATCGTAGCTGAGATGTCCGAGTATTTTGCGTCATTCATATACACAGTGAGACTGCTTTTTTTTCCTATAATAATAGCTATAAGCTTTATACATTTCTTTCATGTTGTACAGTTTACTATCGAGATGTGCCGTCAATAGAATGTTATTTCCTTTCTTGATTTCACATTTGTTATTAGAAAAATTAATCTGACATCTTTTCTTTGTTATGCTGCTTATTGATAATAAATTATTGTTCAGTTCCGATACATATTCTAAAACACATTTTTTAAACATATTTCCTTATCTTCAGTGTTGTTTGATGTTAATTGAACCTCTCCCTGATTTTTGATCTTGAGCTGTCGTCCATCAGTTACAGATATCGTTCCTGAGACTTTATCACTTAAATCCATCAACAATTTTTTGTTATTCATCATTTGAGATGACATTCCTGAATCCACATATTAATTATTACGAAGAAATCTTTCTGTGTTAACCTACAAATGTACTTCCTCTTTGAGAGAAGCGTCGTTAGCTGATTCTGAATCACTATGCTTACATTTCCTGGCTGAATGTTTTTTCACTCTTTTTTCTTCTTTATATTTATTCTTTCTCTACACAAGGTATTTATAGAATTACTTCTTCATATGCTCGCTATTTGTGCAGAAATAATATTCGATAATTGTTGACTGATTCTTTCTTGATACTTTCATAGCACTTTCTGTTTCTGTTTCTAAGTTATATATCTGTATACGCCTTTCCGCTTCCTCTAGCAGATTTTTTTTGACGAGTGTAGTGTTATCTTCTCATCTGGTTGATTAGTTATAGACTATCATTAAGCAAAAACAAATTTTAAATGCAGAATTTTAATATATATATATATATATATATATATATATATATATTTGTTACAAAATATCAATACTTTAAATTAAAATTTAATTGTAATTACAGTTTGGATTTATGCATTATATTTATTTAAATAAATATTATTATATATTTTATAAATATAATTAATTGTAAATAATTTAATATAAAAAATTAAACATTTTATTTATATAGAAGTTAATTTTTATTTTATATCTTAAGCAGATAATAATAAATGATTTTTACTGTTTTGGACAGAAGCCTAAATAACATGAAATTAGATATGCATCTATCGGATTTTTTACAAATCGGTTTAATATCTTTGAATTCCTCTGTATGGGAATCGTATAAAAAATTAAACTGATAGAAATAATTACATATTATTAGCAGCATTTTAGACTTTATATACGCTTATGATAAAAACTTGTATACGAATATAGATAGCGAGAAGCGCGCCGTATAGCGGTAAGCGAATGAATTATAAGTTCCCGAATACAAGTCCCAAAAGGACTTTATTTGAGCGATTATAAGACGCCTTCAAAATAACATCTTTGGCTAAGAAATGTTTCTTATATCAATTATTAGTCACTGACGAAACAAAAGAAAAAAATTGCTTGAAATTTTGACGTCTAAAACCGCACATCCTATGAACGTCCAAATATTGATCGTTGAATGTCTCAAACCGGATGTATGATGGACATACATTTCATGTCCATGGAGGTGCGGACGTAAAATGGACATAAAATGAACATCTATAGGACGTGCTAATGCTATCTGGGATTCAATGAAAAAAAGTTTTAAATAAAAGTTGTAGGAAATTTCCTCTATAATATTGATAATAACTATTTTTGTCATAGGACTAATCGAAAGAGATTGCAAAAAAACTGTATTTTCGCCACATTTTTTCAATATGACGGTGCGAACAATTCTCCACTAAAATTGAAAATTAAAAAAATTATATAGCACACAAAACTATGTGACTTTATAAAATTTCAAAACTTTTGGATTTAATGTAATCAAAAACTAACTATTGACTAGCTTTGAGGCATTGAATTTAATTGCCTCAAGCATATTGACTTGATTGTATTTGTTGTCTCTTACTGTATTTAAGTACAGAAGTACAGAAGTACATTAAAACTTCCTCTTTCTTTTTTTCAATGAGTCGTAGTAGCGAATGCTGGTAAACAAAACTATTCCAGAATAAAAAAATTAAAGACACAATATTGTGAAAAAGAAACCTGATCTGAAACTTATCCAGTAAATAACTATTATATTATATAAGAGTAAAACAATGGAATGTTACAAACAATATATATAAATATCGGTACTTATTGTTTAATTGTAATTTCCTACTCATAAATATATTATAACACGTAATATAATATAATAATACAAAAAATATATATGTTAACGTTATATTATGTCATAATATAACGTGGTTATGTTATAGTAATATTGATCCATATTGATATACTCCATATTCATATAGAATTCACTATAAGTTTGGTAATTACATAAATAAAAAAAATAATTTATATATATTAATTTATAAAACTAGCAATTCAATTTTTATAAAAATTGCAATTTTTGTTTCAAATAGGAAGTAAATGGACTATTTTACATTTATCCGCCAAATTCCAAGTAATCTTTTTAATATTCTAAATCCTTTGTTGGGATAGTATCAAAAATTAAAATGTCAAAGAAAAGATGTATTGTGTATCTTATGTTAATATCCGTCTTTTGTATGTACTTCATAGCAAATACATGCAAATTGGTTAAATCTGGTTTCGCCACGTAGTAACAAACGAAGGAACACATATACATATAACAATATTATATTGTAATGATATTCTATTATATTACTATTGTAATGTTGCAACATAATGCATATAATATTGCATTTTATATCATATAGGTTGTGTTATATTACTTGTTACTTCCACATTATTATATTTCCATACTATTATGTAAATTATGTATTATATACATATAGAAAAAGTTTATATAACACTAAGATAACAATGTGTTAGATTGCAGTAATATTTAATATAGTAATTATTGTAATATTATGTAGTAACATATATATTTCAGTTACTTATAATAACTTGTATTATATTATTTGTTACTGCCACGTTATATTATTGCAAATAGTGTAAATACTGAATAGTTATGAAATCTAATTGTGTCTATTATTTCGATAATGAAACATTTTTGGTCTAATGTAGGAATTTGTTCATATTTTTATCCAGGAACACGCTGAAGTTGAAAAGGATACTTATGACTCACCCTGTATAAATATAAAGTAATATTTGTAATTACATATATATATATATATATATATATATATATATAAACTTCTAATAAAAATTGGAGAAACACTTATGTTTTCTTAAAAAAATAGGCAAAATTTAGGCAGTTGCAACTTCATTAAAAATAAACAATATTTAAATACAAAAAAAAAAGTTTCAAAGCTTAAAATCTCTATTTTGGAAAGGATAATATTTTTTTAGTTTCTATGAATTTGGTAATTTTTACATATAGAAAATTGCAAGTAGACAAAATGAGAAACTTTCTTCTCACTTTGTGAGTGTATTATGTGCTAAAAAAAAATCTGCGAAAATTTTTTATTTCCTAATGTGAAAGCAAAGTAGTTTTCCTTACAAAGTTTTTTAAATATTTCTAAAATTTTTTGTTACTGAGTTATCGTGGATTAAATAAAAAATGAGTATTTTGAATTTAATTGTCCATAACTTAAAAATCATCATACCAATTCAAAAAACAAATTTTTAAGGGGGAGCTTCGAGTAACAGGTAAAAAAAATCGATTTTTTTGTGCATAAATCAATAATAGTACATCTGAAAAATATGTTCTTGAAGTTACAGATCAAAATTCGAAATTCGTATTAACGTCACGCAGGTATATTGAAAAGCGTGCGACGCGTTCCTATGCTTAGTCCATTGTATGAATAAGCTCCGAACATGAGGTATTTATAAGTTGGTGGTATTTATAAGTTAGTGTCTGTGTAATATGTGTATGTTTGTATTTAAGTACATATTGTGTACGTATTTTTTAATTAATTTAAAAATGAGTGTAGTCACGTGAAAAAAATAATGGATACTCGGCTCCTAAACATTTAAATTTCGGCATAAAGATTATCGACATCGCCGCTTTTATAGCTGCTATTGTTTTCAATAAAAGCTATTATGTCATTTTAAAAATTATGAAAACGCTGAAAATCTATTGGACAGCAATGTAAATTTTTCGCTGATACTCACGACGCGGAGTGATTGAAGAGATAGAAATGCCGCATCGAAGCATTACGAAGAAAATTTGAACGTGTCGGAGAGATCAATTGTTGCAAAATTTTTATGAGACGGCAGAATGTTTGCTTGTTTGAATGTATGAGCTTGGAATAGCAAACTAATGCAAAATAATTGTAAATTTCTAAAAATTGTTACTTTTCAATATCCAAAACTTTAAACGCGTTTTTCTCGAAATGACTTTTTTCAAATTGGCGTGTAGCATAACTAAAAAAATATTCAATCAATCGACTTGTGCAAGTATGTAGATAAATATATTTCTCTCTAGATTAATCCAGTATTTTCAAAATAAACCAATATTTTAAGTAATATTAGTAAATTTAATTATTTTTTTACATAATTAAAATTTTTCGTCAAAATCGCAATTTTTTTTCAAAGTCTTGCCATTTTCTGAATTTTGCATTTTTTTGTATATATATTTTTGTGTCCACAAATAGTGGACTTAGTTTACAAAATATTTTTAACCATACACAGATTCATATCTCTAGAACTAGTTAGAATTAACTTATTTTATTTTATTTTATCCTTATTTTCCTTTTTTATTTTTAATTATTATTTTTTTCTTTATACAAAATTTCCGCAGTATTCTTCCTTTCATATTATCTTTCATCACTCCAAATTCTATTCTCTATTTCGTTACAATTCTTACCTAAGTCTTCAAACCGATCTTTGTCTGTGCACATTCCTTTACATAATGACTTACACAATCTTCACCATTACCGCAAAATACAACGTTGCTTCTTCCTCCAATTAATACTTATTTTTCTCTCCCATATTTCTGCATCATATCCTTAACAAAGTTTTTATCACATCTCGTATATTGCTCTTTGTTTACATTGGTTTTTCTCAAATAGGATAGAAGGTCTTGGATTTTATTTCTAATTTCTTATATTTTTTGTGGTCTCCACTTGACTTCCCTAATTTTGCTTTCTTCTACTTACCTTTGCACATCCTAATTTCTCTTCTCTAATTGCTTCTTTATAATTAATTCCTCTCCTTTTTAATTTCTAGAGTTTTGACACTTTATTCATTTTTATTTTATATAACATTTTTTTCTTTTTCTACTGTACATATTCTCTTATTTGTTATTTTTTTTTTAATCCAACACTTTTTTATCCATCTATTTTCATCCAACTCTCTTATCTTTTCCTCATACTTTACTACTCTTAATTTCCCACTTTATTCTTAATTTATTCAGTCTTAATTCTCTTGTCATTAGATACCTTGGTGTGCAAAACTCTAATCTAAAGATCCATCTCACATAATTCAGCATTACTTTTTCTAATTCTGTTTTTCTTTCCATCCCTGTTTCCATTCTGTAAGATATGCTATAACGGTGAGCCCGTTATTACGGGATGTAGATAATATATTCATATGCTTTACACATCGCTTGTTTATTTAACCCCGCTCTGTCTATCCTGCTAACACTCATCCGTACGCTCTATCTCTCTCGCTACGCTCCACACACTACCTCTACTGCCGGTTCGGCATACCACTGGGAACTCGGCCGAATATAAAAAGCCGCCAGGGCGACACATCGTTACCAGATCATCTTGAAATCGTGATCGATACACTGACTTGCTCCCTCTACGGACTAAGGTTTCGCTTAGCCCAAGTTTCGCCGGCGCCTGCTACCAGTATAGAACGAAGGTTTCGCTTTGCTCCATCGAGATTCGTTCACTGTTGCCGCGGCAGAGGGCGATGAGACATTCGGCCCTGTCGGCAATATCTGATCACCAATTTTAACCATAGTGTAAATATCGCGCAATAGTCAGTAAGCCGCCTAGAATAAATAACTAGTCTGTAAGATGCGCAATTCGCACTGTAGTACAACCACGTATTGTACACGCTTTACACTGCTTCGCGAGCGCTGTGAAGTTAGCACCCCAAATGCTAATTTTTATAAAATTATAATAGCATTCGTCTACGATTTGTCCACATTTCTTCAACAAAAAATTTCGTTTGTCTATCTCCCAAAACAAAGTTATGACAGAAAAAAGTTTTTCGAAAAAATTTCATTACTAGCACCCCCATGAAAAGATTTCTTTAATTTCAAAGCTTGTCCAAACAATTGTTCAGGATTAGTCCACGTTTGTCCACTGAAAAATTTCGTTTGTCTATTTTCTCAAAAATAGTTGCAACAAAAAAAAGTTTGAAAAAATGATATTAGTAGCACCCCCAATTGCAAATTTTTATAAGATTCTGATAGCATTCATTTATCCACGATTTGTTCACATTTGTTCATGCATAATTTTCGTTTGTCCGTTATAAACAATTAATACGAAATCATGAACTATATAATTAACAATAAGCGCTCGATGGATTTGCAAAAGTAGTGATATCAACAAATCACACCAAGTGTACGAATGGATTTATGCAAAATTAAAAATTTAGTACTTTGTTATTTTCTTTGATATTAAAATGCTATAGCCAAAAAGATCAAACAAAATATTTTATCAGAAGAAATAAGAGAGATAATTTTAATCAATATTTTAGTACAAAGAAATTTTATTAAAAAATGGCCTTCTCTAATTTCATTATTGGATACATATCAGTCCTGATTATTCACGACAGTATGTATTATTTAAGAATACTTCGTGCTGGTAGGACACATATAGACAAAAAATAATAACACTTTTATTATTGTAAATTGACCCCAAGCTATCCATTGAGTCCACTTGATCAGTACAGCAGTTGAGAATCGATAATCTGAGCATGGAATGTCCGTCCACGGAATTTTTTCCAAGGGGGGAAAGGGGCATATCACTTTCAGACTAATTTAAAAAAATATATACTTTAATATTTTTACATCTTTTAGTATTAAAGCTTTCTCAAGGTAGAAATCGAGAAGTTTTTTGTTTTTTTGTTTTCTTTTGTTTTAAAATTTTTTTTGTATTTAAAAATGTCTTTTCTATATTTAAATTTTTGTTTTTAAATAATTTAATTTTTTTAATTAAATTTTTTTTTCTATTTTTCAGGAGGAGACGCGTGCCTGTTTTGCTCTCCCCTCTCCTGCAGACGCCGATGAATCTGAGGGCCTCTGAACTCGTCAACTTGCGTAAAAATACACAACGGCTGTTTTTTTCTCGCTGTGTTTATGCTTATACTTAGCACGAGACACTATCGTGTCTCTTGATGGGGCTTACAATTTTATGCCGAATCGGAACGGCTGTATAGAAGGATGTCTTGGGCAAGACTCGGTGATTTGCCTTCCGAGAGCTAATAATCGAATAAAAATCAACGTTGGATTTGAAATCGGAAGAAGTCTTCGATTCCTTAGAGCAGCGCACATATCTGCACTATGATCTTATAATATCTATACATTTACACATATTATAGTGTTAATAACAATTTATTATATTTTCTATTTGCAATACGCATCATAATAACATATAGTATAAAATTTATATGGGAAAAAAATTTTCTATTATTTTAATAAAATAAAACGGAGTATAAAATAACTCATTTTCAAAGAAAAGAAATAGTTAAAATTAAAAAAATAGTGTAACAAAAAGTTTTAATTAGTTTTTAAGGACTATTTTTATATTATTTTTATATATTTATATATATATTTTTTTATTTTTTATATATTACATTTTTTATTATATTTTTCTATTATATTTTTTCTATTATATTTTTTCTATTATATTTTTTCTATT
>JBCEZY010214706.1:0-11774 GCA_039654445.1 Cataglyphis savignyi
TTATGATAACGAACTAAGCATTAATGAGGTAAAGAGTAAACGAAAATCTGTTAAATCAGTCGCCATTAAAAATGACATAATTTTGAAAATGGCAGAAATAATGACACAACTGTAAGGAAATATGTATGTCTCATAAGGCTTCCAATGATTTTATCGTTACTTAAATGTGTATTGCACATACAACTAAAGCTGACAAAATAATGCAGCTAGCGTTTACCTAGTTCTCTGTCAAGCTTAAAATAGAACCCTGATCACTCACCGGATATAAGGTTCTTGAAGGTATCCTACTATACTCACAATAAACTTTGTACCATCAATTGGATGTAATTAACCTTCATTTGTTTTGCTGTTCTAGTTCTACTTACTCACATCTGCATGCCAAATGTATTCGCTTATTAAATCAATTTAAAATATGTTATCGATGTATTTGTTACAGGGCCAAACGGAACTATCACATGAGAATTATCACCATTTACTGTCTCCTAATTTTGGTCACTGGGTTTACTATAAAAGAAAATGTTATGTTCAGAAAAGTGAATGAAGTAAGCACTACAAGGAGCAACTGGAAAATAACTCTTATTCTAAGTTTACAGCCATACCAGAAAACTTTAGATAAATTCCTTGAAAGAGCCGTTAAGGTAGAGACCGCTCTAAATAATGTTCTTAGTGAACATATTTTCAGAATGAATCAGAATTTTCAAAAGAGCTTCGTTGCTCTTATTCAAGAGATGAAGCACATAAAAGAAATTAGGAAGGAAGTCTTTGGGCTCTTCTCTAATTTCAAGTCATTAAACCAGAGATATCGTAGATCGGTGGCTCCGTTCATCGGAGATGCGCTCAATTTTCTATTTGGTACGTCAACGAGCGATGATATAAATGCCGTCAAAAAGGTTGTAGACACCTTGACGCACAACCAAAAGAAAATACAACATGTAGTGAAGAAGAGCCTGACATTTATAAACATGACTCACGATGCAGTTCTACAAAATAGGGGAAGGATAAATCAATTAAACGAAGGACTTACCAGTCTGTATAAAAGTGTCAAACAAACTAGACAGGCCAATGCAAAAACCCTTACTGAATTAACTAATTTTACAGTTTTTTACATCCGCCTGCATCAACTAACTGAAAGTACAAGAGAATTAATGTTAGAAATTTTGACACGAATGGAAAATCTACAGTTGCAAATTTCCATGCTCTCCATGGGCAAACTATCGCCAACTGTCTTGAAACCTTCGCAACTATTAGAATTACTGACCGAATTAAAGGCTAAACTGCCGAATACACTCAAACTACCTCTTGAGCCAGAAAGAAACCTGTGGGGATATTACAAGTCATTATCTTGTTCTACTATCTTTGAGAAGGACCGTATTTTAATCATCATACCCGTTCCTTTAGTCAACAACGCCAGAAAAGTTGACATTTACCGAGTGCACAACTTACCGTTGCCCAATCAGCAGCTAGTGCCCACACCCCAGAGAGCGCGACCTTACGAAGTCAAACACATGCTCGCAAGATACGAATTAGAGACGAACGGAATAGCAATTGACAAGGAACGCTCTAAGTATATTTTGTTAACGGAAGACGAAATGACCAGTTGCGCTAGTCCCTTGGCCGGATATTGCAAATTTAAAAATCCAGTATACCCCATTAACGTGAGCAAGTTCTGCATTATCGCTTTGTTTACCGATAACAAGGAAAATATTAAGAGATTGTGTAAGGTAATAGTGAGTCCTGACGAGGTTTTGCCTCAAGCCGAATATAGAGACGATGGCCTTTGGATTGTTGCCAGTGTCTCTGAGCTAAAATTTAATGTTATTTGCAATGGGAAGACGCCCACAAGGTCGTTAATTGTGAAGCCACCACTGGACGTTGTTAGATTAGATGCTGGTTGCATGTGCGGAAACGACTATATGACATTACCCCCCTATTATCAATTCGAATCTTCCGCGACAGTTAAGAACGATTTCTCATCCCTTAAGGACACTATTTCTAATCAATCATACTCCCTATGGGAACCCTTGACAGTAACGTATCCTGAATTTAACTACTCGTGGGAAGTGAACAATCTAGACAAGCTAGAAGGCGTTAATCTATCAGACCTTATAGAAGACATGAGCTCCTTGGATAAGGTTCAGTTGAGTCAGGGTTGGAGGAAATGGAAGATAATAGCAGTAGCTGCTTTAGGACTAATTGGGTTGGTTGCTCTGATTAAATTGGGTATAATAAAGAAGGAAATGATCCTATCTAGACTACCTAAGTGGCCAAGGTGGGGAAATAGTCGAACTAGGGCTGACACGAGTGAGGCCAAGGAGGAGGAGGTCACACATGAGTTCCAGATGCATTCGACGACAGCAAGCCCTCTCACAATGACCTCAAATCCCATCACAAGCCAGCCGCCTTACTCCGATACCAATAATCCTCACCAACCCCCACACGTCGAAATCAACCGCCACCACAACCCAAACGCCAGACCCATCCCTATCATTTACCCCCGACTCCCTTAAGACCCCAAAGGAGGTCGAAAACAACACTGACAGCAACGAAAACAAGATCGACAACAAAGAAAACAACAATAACAACCCACCGAGACTGCTCTGTCACCATGATACTCCAGGGTGACATACATAAGACTGTATGTAAGAGAGACTTCCATAGTATCGCCTTAATTACTTTCGTACCATTTCCCATTCCAGAATGGCAACTGTGTCGGTAAAGATCCCGGCAGGTGAAGAAGGAAAGGAAGGGATAAAGATAACCCTCCGCATTAAGGACGGCCAAGACATCCAGGTTTCCGTGGAGAACACTGGACCCACAGTCGAGGTCACGGTGGCCATGGAAGACAAGGAAACAACCCATGACGAGGCCCGTGCGACCACTCCTCCTCAACCAAAGCAAGAAGTACACTTCAAAGGTTTTGGTCGAGGATTCGCAAAAGATAATCAAATGAGTTACCCTCGATCCCAAATAGCCAAGAGCAGGTTAGCAACCCTACCACCTGCCCCCCACAACCACTCGGACGTGGAGGAGTGGGACTAAGACACAACAACAACAACAACAACAACAACAACAACAACAACAACAACAACAACAACTACGACTCAAACAAAACGACGATTTCACCAAGACAATTGACGACGACGACAATGATGGCAGCAGCAGCAGCGACTTCATCCTACTCACAACAACAACTACAACAACAACAACCACAACAACAATGACAACGGCAGCAGCTACAACGATAGCATCAACCACGACAACGATAACGGCGATGACAACGTAGCGACAACGACAACTAGTACAGTAACCTTCTTCAGTACAATTCTACCTTCAGGAATTCCAGCGGAAGATTATTCATCCTTATTCGTTCTTCTGTCTTTCGAAGAGCGACTTCAGCGTTATTCATTCGTTCAGTGTGTTCGTTAGCGTGATCGGGAGAATTGTTCCAACCTCGCCCGCGCAGTGCGCGTGCGACGAGCCCTCACCTACCTACCGGCAACTCTCACCGATTCCTGACCTAGTTTACCTGACATTCCACCAGGGAGGCCTGATAACGTCACCAACTTCGTTTATCCAGGTCATGGGGTTACCCTTTCTGAAGGTTAACATGTGTGTCACATTGTTAAAATTCATCACTGTAGTCTTAAGACATTTCGTGTGTTTGGTTGCCCTGGACGTGGTATCCAATACTCAGCCCATTAATAATGTTAAATTCATCAGTGATTTGACAGTTAGACATTTGAAAGTTCAAGCAAGTTCAAGCAAGAACATTTTAGATATTTTCATTATTAGTGCAAGCAAAAAGGACTAAATTATCTAATCTACAGTAGTAACTTTTGAACCATGTTCATCTAATGCATTTTACTCATTTCGTGAACATTTTTCTTTACAGTTTTCATTGCCACAGAAAAGCGTGAGATGAGTTGAAGATGGACAGTGACCAGCAACCAGACTACGCCCCAGCAAGATCATAATATGCGTCATAGCATATATCGAATATTGACCTATTGATTTAGTCATTTTCTTGTGTTTTACTTTATCTTTACAGAATTGTACGTCGGGTCCGATGAAGTACGTAGACCCAGAGAACACCTGTGGTCAACCAATGAAGACAGACCATTAAAAACTGCACCTCTAGGCTTCCCTCTGCACAGATGCATTTACATAATATCGTGGTCCAACAATTTAAGTCATTGTTTAAGTTGAAGTTATGTTTTACTGACTGATTAGTGGGGACCACTTCTTAATGTACATACTTTACCTATGATCTATTACCCAAAACTTAGTTTGAATTATTACCTATTACAGTAACTCAACTTTCACACATACACACACACACACACATACTCTCTCACACGTACACATGCTTGCTGAATTACTTAATAATAATCGATAATCACGTGTGTTAATGTTGTCACTTATAATCAATGTAACCACCATATATATTTGTCCATAGACATAAGGGTCTAAGATGAGTAAGCATTAGCAAGACTCTAACTTCTTTTTGTATTTCTTTCTATTTTACAGATCCACAACTGGAAGACTTAATGACTGTCATATGCTTTTATTATCATTGATTGATGAATTATTATACTATGATCATAATATTCTCTTGAATTTTTATGACTGATATCATATTTGATTTCACGTTGAACGACGCTTGAAACTGACAGCATTTCTACTTATGACTGTCTCTATATCTATGTTTAGGAATTAAAATTGTCATAGTCAATTTGAATTCTCAAGTAAGGGTCGAATGTAAGCAAGTAGGTTATCGCTATAACCATCCCCCCTTGTTTAGTCATCCCTTTTCTTTGTTCGACCATAACTTTCTTTGTTATTAAGTAGGTTATGTCTGGAAATCCTTTTCCTGTCCTTGGAAGTAGTTTTCTCAGGGTTTTATTTAAAAAACAACTATTTTATTCTTATCTCAAGGCAATACATAAATGTAAACTTCTTTAGTCTGTCACCACTAAACCTTAAGTTATCTTGGGTACTTCCTCTTCCATCCTCCTGTGCAAACGGTAAAGTAGCTCCAATCTGATCTTTTGTAATGATATAAGCGTTACTGAGACTATCTAGATAGGTGCAACTGACACTTCCTCATGGAATCAGTCCACTAGGTGAGGTGACACGATGATAGAAGGTAGATTGGTTCCTAGGATATATTTTGTGCTTAGTCATGGGAAATTCCAACCTTGGGGAGGAGACTTATAGATGGACATACGTCAGACCTTGTAACTTAGTTCCTGGGTTTTCCTAGACGCTAAGGGGTTGACAAGTTAAGTAACAGACACATTGACTGACAATGTAACTTCCATCTTACACCTAGGGATAAGGAAGCTCCGCCTAAGGGGAGGGATAATCTCACATATCCCAAGATCCATTGCAACTCCATATAATGGGCTGCAAGGGACATTTCAGGAGACTTTTGAACTTTTGAGACTTTTAGATTCTAAGACTTGAGACTTCTAGACTTTTAGAACTTCATTCTCTTGACAATTTGGACTTGTAATTATTCAAGAATGATGTGAGTATTAAACTTATAAAATGATCACTTCTCTTGGATGTTGTTCCCTGAGTTTGACTGTCGTCTGGTGTTCGATTACGGGTGGAGAGATGGGGACCTGGCGAGTTCGGCCAAACGTGGGGATTTATTGAACTTGGGAAATTAACTATACGATCACATAAGCAACACGCTTACAAATGTATTTTTGGTGCCTCAGTGACTCAGGATTCCTCTCTTGCTCGTATCGGCCATGCAGTGAATAGATAAAAGAAAAATAAATTAAAGAAATGAATAGTGTACGGCTAATGACGACAATACTTAGGGAACTAACAGATGTAAAATTTTTTTAACTTGGATTAGATTTTTCTTCATATGATTTTAGTCTAAAGGGAATAGATAAAATGGAAGCTATTGATGGAACAGCGCTCATACAAAGCCTCCATGGCACAATAAGTCAATTAGCTGGCGCGATATCTAATCAAGGAATAGGGACTTGGGTGAAACCTTTTGACGGCAATCCAGAAGCGTTTAGAGAATGGATTAGAAATGTAGAAAAATATTCGCGACTTAACAATTTATCCGAAGAACAAGAAATAAAGATAGCATTAATCACCGCGCAAGGTAGCGTAAGTGATTTCATTTCCCGTTGGCAGACGGAAAACCAAAATCAGACGTGGCCAGCCCTCAAAACAGCATTAACACATCATTATTCGAATATAACGAGTCCCGACCAGGCACACGTTCTGTTAAGACAAATACGCCAACGACCAACCGAGACTATCACAGCGTATAATCAGAGGGTGTACGACCTAGCAAATTATGCCTATAATGGAGTGACAGCAGAAAATGACGAAACAAGAGTCCTCATCCAACGGCAACTAATTAGCTACTTTGTGGACGGATTAAAGGATCAGGGGATTAAACTAAAGATCACTCGCGACAATCCAAGGACCCTTAATCAGGCCTTAAGCATCGCGGTAGAGGAACAAAATTTAAGAAAGAGGTTTGAAAATAAAAACTTCGGAAGTTTTACCGTTCCAAACGGAAGACAAGAAACCCCAATGGAGATAGACCATATGCGCCGTAGACGCAGTCGGTGTAATGTATGCGATAAGTTTGGACATCTGGCGCGCGAGTGTCGACAGCGCCCACTGATAAGCACGGTTACACGTCCCGCTTTTACAAACGAAAGGAATGCTGCTATACGTTGTTATTTTTGCCAGAAACTAGGGCACTACAAAAAGGACTGCTATGCTTTTAAAAAGAGTCAACCAGGTAGACAAAACTACCCTCGCAAAGAGATGACGAATCGTCAAACTTTAAACTAGAAAAACCTTCCAATGATGAAGCCGATTGGAATGGTAACAAGTGCAGAGACCACAATAATATTCCTATTTACAGTCTTAATGTACCAAATAGCCCTAATTCAGTCCTCATTAAATTACAACATTTACAATTAAGATCTCTGGTAGACACTGGTGCGGAACTGACTTTAATCAATAAGAGAATTTATGATAGCCTGAAATATAAAATGCCAATAAGAAGGAAAAGAATCAGCCTATGCTCCGCAAATGGATCCGCATTAACAGTAGTCGGTGAAACTACTCTAGATTTTAAGATAGCAGGAATAAAATTAAAACATAATTTTCTTGTAGTTTCAGACCTCAATAGATCGATTATTTTAGGTAGAGACTTTCTGATAAAGAATGGTATCAGACTATATTTTGATCTCGCAAAACTAAGAATCGGAAACGCTTATGTGCCGTTAGAAAATGACATTCATATTTCATCCGTTTCCCGTATTACCAAAACGCTGGTAATGAAGCCTCAATGCGTTTATTTAGTAGAAGCGAAAATAAAAACAAACCCGTATTTCAACCCGAACCACACTTATGAGTTAGAAGAAACAAAAATGGGATTCTTAGACTCTCAGCCAGAAGTAAAAATTGCACCTTCTATTTTTAAAATTGGAAAAGGACAGACCTTTCCTGTCCAGATCACCAACCATTCTAATAAGTTCGTCAAAATAAGGCGAGGCTGCATTCTTGGCAACATACAGCCAGTCATTGAAATTAATTCCGTAAACAGTAAGATACCCATAGGTGTCACAAATGAAGAATTTTCTAAACATATATTGGTCGATGAAATCAACAGACAGCCGGTAACACAAATGTTGCTGAAAAATAAAGACATTTTCGCGTTTAGCGATATGGATTTGGGAACGACTGATTTGATCGAAGCCGATATAGAGACCAATTGTCAACCTATCAGTATTAGACCTTATCGAATTCCCTTATCTCAGCGAGAGGCTGTTAGTGACACAATAGAGGACCTTTTGGAGGCTGGAATGATTAAAAAGTCTTTTTCTCCATGGTCATTCCCCGTGGTAGTCATCGAAAAGAAACTCGATAGTGCCGGAAACAAACAAAGGCCAAGAATGGCGATAGATTACCGTCAGTTGAACAAGCATATTCAACCAAGGAGTTGGCCAATCCCATTGATAGATGACATCCTCAGCTCATTAAAATCTTCCACTTACTTTACCACCTTAGACTTGCGTTCAGGTTTCCATCAGATAAAACTGACTAATGAATCAAGACCAAAAACAGCATTTGCTTGTTTTAAAGGAAAATTCGAATACAACGTTATGCCGTTTGGCTTAAATAATGCACCAGCAATTTTTCAACAAATGGCAAATAAACTTCTTGTAGGTCTTGAAGATTTCTCTTGCGCTTATTTAGATGATGTTCTTATCTATACTAAGTCCAGTTTAGCAGACCATCTTAAGCACGTTCAATTAGTTTTTGATAGAATGAAAAAGCACAACTTGAAACTAAAACTGTCCAAGTGTTGTTTCGCTCAGGCAGAGACTAAATACTTAGGTTTTATTATAGATAGAAATGGCGTTAAGCCTGACCCAGATAAGGTTAAAGCAATTAGGTCGCTTCAACCTCCAGAAAGCGTAAAACAAGCTCGCAGCTTCTTAGGTTTGACAAGCTGGTACCGACGCTTTATCCCAAACTTTGCAAGCATCACACAGCCTATAGTTAATTTGACAAAGAAATATGCTAGGTTTAAATGGGACGATGCCTGTCAGAAGGCTTTTGAATATCTCAAGGACAGCTTAACTGTTGTACCGCTATTGTGCTATCCGGATGTAAATAAAGACTATGTGCTTTATACCGACGCCTCACAAAACGCGATAGGCGCCTGCCTCGTACAGAAGGCTGAAGAAGATGAGACGTGGATACCAGGTATTCCCAATGAAAAGCCAATTTATTTCATAAGTCATAAATTATCACCAAGCCAAATCAAAGGGTACTCCACGACAGAGAAGGAAGCTTTTGCGATATATTACAGTGTAACGAAACTTAACTTTTTCTTATTTGGAAGTAGATTCACTATTAAAACCGATCATCAACCTCTAAAATATTTATTTACAGCAGAACAAAAAAATAGGCGACTACAAACATGGGCGTTAACCATTAATTCCTACAATTGTACAATCGAATACTTAAAAGGCACTGAAAACGTATGTGCAGACCTCTTATCGCGAATGCCTCTTGAAAACGTAGAGAATGATGATAAGGATGAAACAGAATCTGACTTCTCAAAATTAGAGATAGCCGCTATTAACACCAACCGTTTTGACCCGAAGGAGTTTATGAGAGTAGATTGCCCAGACGAAGAGAAAACGAACGAACGTCCCACACTATCTGAGTACGATATGTTTGTAGAGCAAGGTAAGGATAAGGAATTAGTTGAAGTCAAGGATAAACTTCTATCAGGTAAAGCTGATAAGGCTCTTTACAGTAAATTCATAGTTGTGGATAATATGTTGTACTATCTCTCTCAAGTAGAAGACGATCCACACTTTAGATTATATATTCAAGAGCATCTTAGGCCCCTAGTTATTGAAGAGTACCATTCAAACGGTCATATGGCATTAGATAAGACTTTCGATGCAATTAGGAGAAAATATTATTGGCCTAATCTCTATAAAAATTTATATGAAGTGCTGCAGAATTGCGTTACGTGTAAAAAGCGAAACCTGACTGCACAAAAGGCTCCCTTACAAGATGTGGGTAGTCCACCTTTCCCCTTTGCTGTTGTTTCTCTAGATTTATCAGGTCCGTATAGAAAAACACTTTCAGGTAACCTTTACATTGTGACATTCATAGATATATACTCTGGGTATCCCGAATCTTTTGCTGTTCCCGACAAATCAGCAGATACCATAGTGAATCTCATAGTTAATGAATTAGTCGTTAGACATTCGATCCCACTGGCTTTAATAACCGACAACGGTTCTGAAAATTGTAACAAAGCAATGGCTGAAACACTTAAATATTATAACATAGCGCATATCAAAACCTCATATTACCACCCAGAGGGAAACGCTAGAGTTGAAAGGTCACATAGAACGCTACACGATGTGCTAGCTAAGCTCATCGATGGACACCCGGATTGCTGGGATGTATACTTAAATTCCGCTCTCATGGCGATAAGAATGAATGTGTCAAAGACAACTAGATTAAGTCCTTTTTATATCCTCTATAATCGTGAGCCAACCTTGCCAATTGATAATTTATTGAGACCTAGAAGAAAATATGAAGGTGAAGAATTCTATGAAATTGCTTTGCAAAATCAGCACGAAACATTTTTGAAGGTATTAAAGCATTCAAAGGAAGCAAGAGAAAAACAAAATAAAACAGCGAACAAAAATCGTAAGGATATTATATTTAAGCTAGGAGACCCAGTCTATTATAAAAATCATAAGCAATCAGGCAAAATGGATGATAAATGGAAAACACACCACGTAATAGTGCGACAAACATCACCTGTATCATTTGTGATTAGAAACCAATTGACTGGAAGGTTAATCAAGGCGCATGCGAATAGTTTAAGACTTGCTAATTTTGATTGGAAGGTACCTCCTCAGACAGGTAAAAGACTAAGAAAAACAGTTCTGGTGGAATCGCCACCTGAAGAGAACGAAAGCGAGTCAGATAATACATCTGAGCATAGTCAAAGCACCGAGATTTATGAGTACGATAAGGAGAGATATCCCGCGGAGGAAAACGAAAGGCAAGACCTAGCCGTTTCAGAAAGCTTACCGTTACAGAGTGACGTAGATATAAACAATCAGCAGGAGGACATAACTGATGATGCTGGAATGGAACCAATGGAGATAGAAGATAATCCAATATTAACAATAAGAAAGAAAAGGGATAATAATCAACTCCATAATAATGTGAATAAAATCTTTAATCAGCGTAAAGTCCTTGAAAACTCTGATTCAGAAGAGGGCATACCATTATTTGAATTACAAAAAATAATGAGAAGCAAAAATAAGAGCCGTAAGCCGTCACGAAAAAGGAAGCAGAAAACAAAACACTGTAATGATACTTCGACAGATTCAGATGATAGTTATGACGACGAGCTAAGCGTTAATGAGATAAGAAGAAAACGAAAATCAGTTAAATCTACAACTCATAAAAATGATATAATTTCTAAAATGGTAGACGTAATGACACGACTGTAAGGAATACGTATGTCTCACAAGGCTTCCAACGATTGTATCGTTACTTAAATGTGTATTATACATATAAATAAAGCTGACAAAATAATGGAACTAGCGTTTACCTAGTTTACTGTCAAGCTAACTATAGAACCATGATCATTCACCAGTATAAGGTTCTTGAAGGTATCATACCCTAATCATACTAAGCTTTTAGTACCTTAATTGGATGTAAATAGCCTTCATTTATTTCTTTGCTATTTTAATAATTCCTTCTCATATCTGCATGACAATTGTATTCGCTTAATTAAATCAAATTGAAATATGTTATCGTTATGTTTGTTACAGGGCCAAACGGAACTATCACATGAGAATTTTCACCATTTACTGTTTCCTAATTTTGGTCACTGGGTTTACTATAAAAGAAAATGTTGTGTTCAGAAAAGTGAATGAAGTCAGTACTACTAGGAGCAACTGGAAAATAACTCTTATTTTAAGTTTGCAGCCATATCAGGAAACTCTAAATAATTTTCTTGAGAGAGCCGTCAAGGTAGAGGCCGCTCTAAATAAAGTTCTTGGAGAACATATTTTCAGAATGAATCGGGATTTCCAAAAAAGCTTCGTTGCTCTCATTCATGAAATGAAACACATAAAAGAAGTTAGGATGGAAGTCTTGGGGCTCTTCTCTAATTTCAAGTCATTAAATCAAAGATATCGTAGGTCGGTGCTACCATTCGTTGGTGA
>JBCEZY010215133.1:0-11646 GCA_039654445.1 Cataglyphis savignyi
TCTCTCTCTCTCTCTCTCTCTCTCTCTCTCTCTCTCTCTCTCTCTCTCTCTCTCTCTCTCTCTCTCTCTCTCTCACGCAAACGCCTCCCGCTATCCCTCTCTCACGCGAACGCTATCCTTCTCTCACGTAGACACCTCGCGCTATCCTTCTCCAACACATTGAGAATCTCATTTGCGCAATCTTTCTCTCACATGCATACAATCCCACGTGCGCGCTATCCCTCTTTTCTTCGCGGACTCTTCACCAAACGATCGCGCCGCAGATCCTTCTCTTTCCCGCGGATTTCTCGCCAACCGATCGCGCCGCGGATCCCTCCCTTTCCCGTAAACCCTTCGCCTACCGATCGCGCCGCGAATTATTCTGCGTGACGCCATACCTTCGCGTGACGTCATACCCCTCGTGATGTCATCTTCGGTGACGTTATATTCTCCCCCGCCCGCCATACCCCCTTCTCCCGCGTGATGTCACATCCTCCGCACCATCTCTCCCACTCAGCGCAATTTCCTCTCTCTCCCCTCATCATCCCCTCAGAGGACATTAGAACCGACCTAGCTACACTACTTAACGCTCACCGGAGTAACCGGACAGAAGGTACATACAATAGGAAGAATTAACGCTATTAAATTTAAAACACGGAAGCATTAAACATAAGATGTATGTTGTGAAAGATGACTTCCGATCGAATACGACGGAATATTAAGAGTAGACTTCCTAAAGAAGCAAGGACCCATTTGCAATTATTCAAAAAAGCAACTAAGAATTAGACAGGATATTTTGAAACTATCTTTATCGAAAATTTACATTATAACCCCGTAGTAAAACAATACAAGTAGTGAAATAATACAAGTAGCTACGAGTAAAAATACAATAGGCATAATTCAAGACAAAGATACCGCACCAGGAATATTAATAGAAAGCTGCCTGGTCGATCCACAAAACTATTTATGCCTTGCAATCATAATAAATACAACAGACAATCAACATGTTAATGCCGCAAGTAGCAATCAAAAAAATAGTGCAGGAAAATAGTGCAGGTGGTGGAAATAAATACCACACAAGAAAAAGGAGAAGAAAATGACATCCCGAAAAGGTAACTTAAGCGCTTCGAATTGAGCATTTAAATAAAAAAGAATTAAAAACTATAAAAGAATTATGCGAAAATTATAGCAACATATTCCACATTGAAAGAGAACCATTGACGTGCACCAACACGATAGTGCATCGCGACGCAAGCAGATAGTCCAGCACTGGTCAACGTACGGCCTTACCGCCTGTCGGAGAAATACAAAGAAGTATAGCGTCAAGTACAAGAGATGCTAAAAAATAAAATTATAAGGCCCAATATGAGCCAATGGAACGCACCGCTTCTGGTAGTATCAAAAGAAGCAGACGCGTTCGGAAAACTGAAAATGCGAGTCGTCGTAGATTTTAGAAAATTAAATGATCTAACGATAGAAGATTCATTCCCCGAATAGATATTCTAGATCAATTACGTAATACGAAATATTTCACGACATTAGACTTAACTGGATACAATTAAATTTTTATGGCGGAAAAAGATAAAAATAAAACTGCCTTCTCTACACCATATGGATTGCGAATTTAAAGTGCCATTTGGATTAAAAAATGCACTTGCGATGTTCCAGCGATTAATGAATACGTTACTAACAGGCCAACAAGAAATAAAATGTTTAGTATATTTAGATGATATCATAGTTCGTGGAACCAACCTACAAGAGCACAATAAGAAACTTATCGAAGTCCTACGAGGTTGCGAGAAAATAATTTAAAATTACAACCTGACAAATGCGAATTCGTACGAAAGGAAGTGACATATTTAGGGCATAATTATAGAAAATGAAATATCACCGGATCCATCTAAATTGGAAGTCGTAAAAAATTTTCCGACACTCAAGAAAATAAAAGACATTCAAGCTTTTAGGATTAGTTGGATATTATAGAAAATTCATCAAAAATTTTTCAAAGATTGCAAAACTGCTCACAAAACTTACAAAAAAGGAAAACAAATTTGAGACACAGGAACAGCAATAGACATTCGAAATACTTAAAGAAAAACTAATCACAGAACCTCTATTAAAATATTTAGATTTTAAAAAAGAATTTTTCGTAACGACCGATGCGTCAGATTACGCAATCGGAGCAATATTATCACAAGGATCAATAGGCCAGGATCAACCCATACGCCAGTCGAATACTAGCGAAAGCCGAACAAAATTATAATACGACTGAAAAGGAATTATTAGCGATGGGCCGTTAAACATTTTCGTACTTATACGGGACAAAATTTACAATCGTTTCGGATCATAAATCGCTGGTATAGTTATTTAATGTAATCAATCCCGGATCTCGATTAATTAGATGGAGATTGAAATTAGAAGAATACGATTACAAGATCATATACAAGGCCGGAACAGCGAACAGAAACACTGACGCGCTAAGTCGCCATGTGGTGGCCATCAACAAAGTTGAGGAAGAAAAAACCAACGATCTAGATTACGCAAAAATACACGGAAGATGAGAAGCGCCGTATATTATACGAATACCCTGATGCATCTACAGGGAGATCACCAAGGAGTGGTACGTACAATAAATCGAATTTCTAAGTCATAATTGGCGAGGATTGACAAAAAATGTCGAAGAATATATAACAAAATATATAACAAAATGCAAACTTTGTCAAAAAAACAAATTATCGCGGAAAATTAAAGCACTACTAATAATAACGGACACTGCCAATAAGCCTTTCAAAAAATGTGCTTTAGATATCGTAGTGCCACTTACAATAACAAATAATGGAAACAAATATTTTAACATTCCAAGATAATCTGACAAAATTTAGTAAAGCGATTCCATTCAAGCGATATCAAATCAAGAAGCCGCGACAATTACAAAAGAATTCACGACTAAAATAATTTTTACACGATATCCCTGAAAAAATTTTAACTGACAAAGGAACAAATTTCTTGAGCGAGATATTTAAAAATACGTATAAATTATTAAAAATCGAAAAAAAGGACAACAGCCTATCACCCAGAAAGCAACGGAGCACTGGAATGATCTCACCGAACTCTAGCCAAATACCTCCAACATTATATAAATGCCGATCGGACTGGGACGAATGGATTCCGCGATGTTTACTTATAACACGACAACAGGGTTCATATCCTTTGAATTAATTTACAGGTACCAAGCAACACTACCGACGACATTATCGCAACCATCTAAGCTCACATATACATACGATTACGCGCAAGGAAAAAATTATGCGCCACACAGCAAATCGCAAAAGAACATCTCAAAAATGAGAAAATCAAAACAAAAGATAAATATGACAAAAAAGCAAAAAATATCGCATTCAAAGTGGGAGAAAAAGTCCTTTAATACAATGAAACTATTCGCCCAGAACGATCAAAAAAGCTAGATTCCCTATGAATAGGACTCCATGTGGTCATCAAAAAGAATTCGGAAGTAAATTATACAATAAAAAAAGGAAGAAAAATAATACGCGATTCACGTAAACCGATTAAAAACGTTTTCAAAAATTAAATAGAATAGAAAAAAAAGAGATAAAAGATATTAATTTTTCTGTAATCATTCCTCGTCCATTCTTCATTAACATTCTAGCTGCCTTAATGTCACTGTACGTATTATCGCTCACTCACTGGTATATTCTGCCATTCATATCATCAAATATGTTATCTCTCATTTCTCTTACATATTAAACATTAGCTTATTTATGGATATTTTCGGATTCGCATAATATCAGCCTGCTGGTTATCGCCCATTGCTGCAACAAACCATTATTCACATCTTATATATTACCTTCTCTGTAAATCTGACCATTTGCTGCACAATAAAGAATTATTATTATTATTATAAGATAAAAGACAGAAGCGAAATAAATAAATAAAATAAAATAAAAAACCTAACCTTTAAGTATCTCCACGTCCATGTCCGTGATCACGTTCGACGTGCTTTACGTCCGCAGAACCTGAAACAGGTGCGGAACAACTCGACTCCCGAGAAGCTTAGGAACCGCACGAAGCACGTCCGCGCCTCCAGCCGGCAACGCACGTCTGCGCGTCAAACGGAACACTCGGCACAAATGGAACAATGCGATCAATAACGAGGTCCGGAATAACTAACACTTCCCGAGCATAAATATCGGAAATCGGAGAAACCTGATCCCGAAGAGAACTAGCGAAATGATCATGTTCCTCCTGAGGATCTTGATCTTCACGGATACTACGATCGCATATCAAATTCTGGTACACCACAAAAAACAACTCACTAGAATTTGGCATAATAATCGATACAAGCAACACAGCGAAAAAACATATACAAACGCGACGTACGAATCGCTGTATGGCTAAAGACAGATTGATTAAAAGAGCGAATAAAAGCCGAGAAGGGTTAGATAAAAGTTGAAAGAAATACTACATATGCAAGTGCATCTCGCGAAAAAGAATGCACGGCAATACTAAGAAATACTAAGAAAAAATTATAATATAATATAAAGTCTTATATTACAGGAATCTCATTGCACAGAGCACTTGTATGGAAATGTTACATGATGCGCAAAGCGAAATAAAAGAATTCCGGCATCTACTTCGAAAAAATAGGAAAGATAAACCAAATCGATTCCACATGGAAAATGGTAAAAAAAATTGGATATTGTCACAATAGATCGCTGACACGAGCAACTAGAAAATTATATGGTGCAAACGAGAGTTCAATGCTATGATACACCATTGCAAATAAAAATGAAGGAAACCAGTCATAATCTGCAAATAGCAGAAAAAAACAGAGAGTAAGCAGCAAAATTGCTAAAACGGCTGAAAATCGCGTACCAAGCATCAAAGAAGACGAAACGAGGATTAATCGACGGCCTAGGAACATTAGCCAAAACACCCTTCGGCATGATGGACGTAGACGACGAAAAAGTCATAAAGGAATAATTACATTTAATGCAAAAATCAGCAAACGCTGCAACATGCAATGAAAAACCAAATTAAAATATTAAATACCACAAATGCGCACGTAGATAATGTCGAAAAAGTATTACAAGAAAACGAAGAACAATTTCTAAATATAAAAAAATGCGACTAATCTGATTACAAGCAGAAGAAATCTACGGACAACAAAAAGATCTCGACGAGCACTTCATTATACTAAATGCTATAATAAAAAATTTTACAAATAATCTAACACATATTATCGAGCACATGACGAGCGCCAAAAGCGGAACAATTGATATAAAGTTAATACCAATAAAAATTATTTTAGATAACCTAAAGGAAACAGCGTCACAAATACAGCAAGAAACGCATTTCCCATTCCAAATATCTACAGAAAATTGGAGAACAATCGAAAAATTCTTAACAATTAGCGCGTACCATGACAACGCGAATATATTTACAATTATAAAAATTCCGTTAATCATATATTCGGAATACAAAATAATAAAAATTACCCCACTACCAATGCATAAAGCTAATAAAACATTTATATTTATAGAAGTAAATCAGCTGATAATAACAATAGATGTAAAAAGTCAAACATATTTTACGCCTGCTGAAGGT
This sequence comes from Cataglyphis savignyi, assembly GCA_039654445.1. Classification (NCBI taxonomy): domain Eukaryota; kingdom Metazoa; phylum Arthropoda; class Insecta; order Hymenoptera; family Formicidae; genus Cataglyphis; species Cataglyphis savignyi. The sequence continues at coordinate 5,605 of JBCEZY010215133.1, forward strand.
GATTTAGATAAATGCGTGCGAAGCAATAACCAATATGTCTGCGAACAGAATTACCCGATACATTACATAGACGACGGAGCGCTATGCAAAGTACAAGTGCGAAGTACATACAATTAGATATTTACATAAACAATTGTAACATCCGACATATACACAAACCCAACAATATGAATAGCGCTAAGAAACGTGAATTCATGGCTATATTCCACGCGAGAAAAACAAACGGTCAAATTAACATGCAAAAACGAAACAACTTTAAAACTAGAAATAAAAAGAACCGGACAAATCAAAATGTAAACATTGTAAACTAACGACATAAGACGTAACAATTTGAACGAATAAACCCACGATAACAACCGTTGTACAAACAAGCCTATCTGATTACAATCTAACAACAACGAACGACAAACGAACCGACAAATTATTAGACAAAATAAAATAAAATCACGAAAAATCAGAAATCCGACTAAATTAAGGAATCTGAGTGAAAGACTCGACGAAATAAACAAAGACATAAACAATAACTATTCCTCGACAAATGAACATATCTTATATCCAGTAACGACAAGTTTCACGGGAATAATAATAATAATAAGTGTTATAATAGCAATAATTTACATTGAGAAAAAATGCGTAACAAAAAGTGAAATACCACTAGAACCAACATAAATCTGATGTGCAATCCAAAAACAATTCAGGAGCACATCTATGACACTGCAAGCGGAGTAAATATAACAGCGGAAATAGAAACCGATAACGAATATCGCAATACTATATTAAATTAGGTAATCCTAGAAAACTATTGTAAAAAGTGAAAAATTTATGTAGACGAAAATTCATAAATAGTTAATTTTCTTTTTTCAAAGGGAAAGGGATGTCGTAACTCAACCAATTTGCCAATAGATTAAATATAAAAGATTAAGTAAAGAAAGATTAAGAAAGAGCAAAGCGAAGCATAATAATTAATATAGCCCAAGGGAATTAAGAAAGAATAAAGAAATGAAAGATTAGCAATAAAATTATGTAAGAGTCGCGACGGAAAGAAAGTTACGGTCAAGTTCTTGGAAGCTGACTAAGCAGCTGACGAGACAGACTGACAAGCGGTGCACGAGACGTGCTCTGGCCAAGATCATCACACTTTTTCCGATCCGACTAATTAATATATATTGAGACAATATGAACGGACAGCAGAGCATAATCAGAAGAACGAATCAGAAGAACAGCTCTCTCGCTCGTCGAAAGTACAACGTATCGCGCCCGACCTTTATAACCGCAAACAAGTGTAAAGTGTGTAAAGTCTTGTAAAATATATCAAATTATACCAGAAGACTGTATCTTATTCAGAGCGTGGATCCTAATCCTTTGAGTGTGCAAATCCCGATTAATCTCTAGGGTCACAACAATACTATTTTACATTTTTCATTCATTTTTCAATCCTAAATACAACATAATAAGAGCAATACCTTTATTTATATATAGTCAAGGCAACTTATTCACTTTTATAGAAATAAATCAATGCATAATAGTTATTGATAACCAAAATTATTTAACAATAACACAAAATAATCTAGAAAAATGTATCGAAATCATTATATATGCGAGCAGAGTAGATCCATATATCACATTAATGATGAATCACTATGCAAAACCCAAACGTATAGATAAGTTGCAACAAAAAAAATTTTGTAACACAAGATATATTCATTCTAACCATAATATATGAATCGCGCTGTCCAACCAGCATTCGTTATATTTTACGCCCATCGAATAATCTATAATTATAAGCTGCGAAAACCAAGAAAAAAATAGAATAAAAATCTCTAGAACAGGGTGAATTACATTAAAAAATAACTGCAAATTAGTAATGGTCGATATGATAAAAACCTCAGGATATAATAGATACTAATAGATAATAAAAGAATAGGCACTACCTATCTTCAAACATATTTGCCGGAATATAATATATCAAATTTAAAATTTAATTTAAGCAATATATCTATAAAATCTAATGTTACAAAATTGTTACGTCCGGTAGAGTTCACGAATATTTTTTGTGTGTTTCTTTTACTAATATATAAATTATTACGTCCGGCAGACTGCATGATTTTTTTCTTTCATCGAAAAATTCATTAGTGGCATAAAATTCGTTAGTGACATAAATTTACGTTCTAAGAAATAGTTTACGTCTGACAGAAACAATAAGCAGGCGAAGTCTGGGAAGCGAGACTATGTAATCTCGCTGTCAAAAGTCAAGTATAAAAACAGATCAATAAATTTAAACGTTACAACTCACTTTAAAGGCTCGAGAATTTTTAAACAGAAGATAACAGACAGTCAAGTACTAGAAATTTTAAACCATGACAAACAGACAGCGAGATACTCGAGCTCGGATATCAGATCTAAGAATTTTAAACTAAAAAATAAACAGAGCACAAAAACAATGATGATCCGGAGTTGAGGCTCGCGACATTTGACGCCGCGTTCTCGGTTACCAGACCATCCTCTTATGTTACCTTTTTATCATAAATTTCAAGTAAAATGTCAACTTAGCTGATTATAGCGAACTGGGCATGACTCAATCCGTAAAACGAAAGCCTCATCCTTACTCGATAGCATCTACTCTCCATTGGTCGAAACTCAGTATGATAAGCAAAGGTCTTCACCAATACCTATGATTTAAAAACTTAGAGAAACGCCCTAGGAAAAATCGGAGGGCGATTAGAAAAAACTATTCGTTAAAATAGATTAACAAACCAAAAGAGAGGAGGAGCAAAAGAGCTTAATAAACTAGACAACGCAACATACTCTCTAACGTTCTTTCCTTCATTAAGGTTTACCTTTCTCTTGACTGCATCTCACAGTGTATACCGAGTTATACTTGATTAAAATTTTATCATAGTGCATCTTGTATTTTTACAAAGCACTTTGCGCTGCAAGAATTATTCGAAATAACTAAGAACTTTATAGTGAAAGATTGTGCTGAGTGAATCAACCTCCATCTGACGAGCTCGTGAGCCAAGGTTTATCAAACCACTTTTTATAGACCAAATATCATCGCACTCGATAAAAAGTAAGTGCTTAAATTCTTCGATTAATTAGTCCAAAGTAATTCTTGGGTTAAACAATTTAACTAAATTTTTACCGAATGTTTTTGAAATACTGCGATTATTAACAATTTATAATTATTATCAAAATTAAATTATTACTATATTTCTCTTCTACTTCTCATACTTCCGAAACTATATTCTTTTTCTCTATCAGCTAGGACTTCTCAGTCACCTAGGGTCGTTCGAATTTTGCAGAGCTACCCGTGACTCTCTATCAGTCACCAAAGGTCGTTCGCATTTTGGAGAGCTACCCGTGACTCTCTATCAGTCACTAAGGGTCGTTCGCATTCCCCAAGAGCGATCCCCAATTTAATTTAATCTCTTTGTGGGTTCTAAATCACAATTATTTACATAAAACCTAAATGCATATATAATAAATTAATATAAATTAATACATATTACAGCGAATAAAAATCTATTAGAAAAAATATAAGATCGAGCATTTATTCTAAAATTTAACGATTAAAATAGTGAATAATACTATGCAAGACTAAAATTATTTTCTCTTCTTTAAACAAATCCCAAGAATTATTTCGGATTTCCTGATATTGCCAAACCATTATTTTTTTTCTTTTCTTTTTTTTATTATTATTATATCCTCCTTTAGAAAGAGTAACCTGAAAGCGATCCTCCCGTGTGTCAGTAAAACGCGCGCGTAACCGTTGGAACAGACGGCTTAGGAAGAAATTGACTCGGGCTCAGGCGGAACTACTCAAAATTAGCATCACAAAAGACATTAACGTTAACATTAACGTTAATATATCTACAGCCGACACTCCTCACTCCCCGATTTCTGCTATTTCTCCTCCAGCTTCCCTTACCCGCTTAAGATCAGAGACGCCTACCCTCTCTATTATCATTTTAAGCGACTCTTCCTATTCTTCCCCCCATCACCCCCTTAACCGAAAAGACCCCCTCGAAGAACTACGGAATGCCAACAACGAAGGCACATCACTTCTTTCCCTGGCTTCCCGATTCAATCCAGAGGAAGTATCCTCAGAGACCGAGGACACATCTTGATCCGAGTCGGAACCGCAACCCAACCAAGGATTGTCCGAGGACCAGTTCCACCTCCGGATATTGGGCCAGTTCCCTCCAATTTACGACCTATTTCCCGATGGAATTGTCTGCATAGGGTCAGGCCTGGTGAACCTCAAAGAGTTGCGGACCGCATTAACGGAGGCCCTACCTAGTAGCGTAATCCCGTGATTCATCCCGGGGTGTAAATATCCTGTCGCCATCCCTATCGAGGTCCTTTGGAAACAATTTCCCCCTTCTACATGGATCATAGAGGAAATTCCATAAAACGCACTCAAAAAAATATAAACAAGAAATAATTAGTACATCCTAAATAAGTAGTATATCCTAAGTAATAAACTAAATAATGATGTTAACCTAGATAATCCATATAATTTTGTTTTTTTTTTCCTTATTTCTTTTATTAAATAAATGTAAAAATTTGATGTCTGTAAAATTATAAATAATTTTCTTTTCTTCCTTGCATAATCCATTCTCTATCTCATATCCCGAGATCGCACAAGATCCTGTCCTGGGTAATAAGGATTTAGTTCCTTTACCGAAAAGGAGACCACTGAACGAACGGCCTACTGAGAGTAAAAGCGACCCTCCCGGTCGTTGACTTGTCTCAGGCTCCGGTCAATTCGTTCGTTTCCGAAACACTCGTTGTCTAGCGTTTGTCTAGCGGAGTTAGATAGGTTACGCCCTCCCGCTGGTTCTGACTTTAAAGAGTCTGGGCATAACAAAATTAAAGAAAATAATTCAAAATTCGACCGAATTAATAGATTTAAGCTCGAGACTTCAACAGATATCGGAAGAATTAGACGAATCTAACATTAACCGTTTCTACAAAGGCGAGTAATATACCCGATATCAGGTAACCTTGTAATATTTATAATAACTATCATAGTAATAATATTATGGCAAGGCAAAAGAAATTGTAAACAAAACACATTTAGAATAAGAAACAAATGTAAACGGAGTCTCACAACTAGAAAACGTTATAACCCTTCCGTTTTCTTCCCAAAGGGAGGGATATCATAACAAGAAATTTTATATCGTAATAACGACCTAAAAAAGTTAAAAAAACAAAATCAGCATTTCATAAGCTGATTGTGCGCGCTCTCGAAACCGTGATTAAATGCAAGACAGGCATTTCGTTGAAAAATTAAATTAAGACATTGCGACCGTATACCGAAAAATCATCTATATTCGGACCATAAAAAGAAAAGCACCGAATACCTCAGAGCCGTAATCCGAATCTAAGTAGTGACGCGTATATATAAAGTGAGTGTGAGATTCCGCAAAGTGCCGAAATTATACGTCACTGAAGCATTATTCAGCCGAACTGTAATAACAAGTAAGCTGTTCAAATACATCTTTTTTCACGGAATCTGTGTCTTGAGTTTTTCTACACTCGGAGGCTCAACTCCTAAGACGAACCGAACCCTTGGATCATCCCAAAATTCCCGTTGTACCCGCAAAAGCACAACAGTGACAACAATTTTTTTAAACAATTTTAAACAATTAAGCAAAGCAATTAAAACATATTGTCTTAAATTTATTTGTGTTGTTTTATATTATGAAAATTAGTTGTATCAATCATATAATAAAAATATTATTATATTGAATATTTAGATATTATGTTAAATTTTATTAAGTTTTATACAAATATATACAAATTTACTATTTATTATAAATACATTTATGTTTATATTATTTATATGTATTATCATTCACATTTATTATATTAAAATAATCAAAATAATGTACATATTTATAAAATGTACACGTTTTAATGCTATCCGGGCACGCCGAGTTTTTATACCTTGCTTTGATGTAAGTTTGTCTTATGCGATTTAGAATTTATGAGAAATTTTCTTTCAATAATTATATCCCAAAGCCTTAGATGCGTATA
>JBCEZY010215786.1:0-11472 GCA_039654445.1 Cataglyphis savignyi
GTTATGTGTGTCGGTCGATTAATTAATAGTTGTCGTGCCTTTGTTTCGAACGTGTCCTTATTTAACTTAAGTCTACTATAGTCGATTTTAAAAGAATCAACGGACGCCCGAGCCAGGAGTTTCCGTATGGTTTTGTTTTTTCTATTACGCGCGTCCTTTCCCCATCGTCATAACTACCGGAGTAGGTTTGGTTTTTCGTGTTGTGTCCACTGAAGGAGAACACGTAATGTTTGCAATAAAGTAGTGGTTATTAGTTTTAGGAAACAGTTGACAATTTTTTTCTTTCTTTCTTACCACTTTTTCTTTTGAAAGGCAAGATAATGGGATAAAAAGGGAAGAATAGAGTAGATAAAAGAAATAATATATTTTAATTAAAAGGACAAAGAATAAAATTTATTAATAAGGATGCATTGAAAATAATTATTTTGAATCTAAAGCTAAGTGCGAAGACTGATCCATTCATTAAGAATCTTTAGGTTATTCGCACCTGCTGGTTCATGAGAGGAAAGGTATATTTAGTCCTAAAGTTAAGTGTGAACACTGATCCGGAACATTACGTTTGAACGTTACGTTCGAGTCTTTAGTTGTCCACACCTACCAATCTACAAAGGAAAAGGGTAGACTGGACCTGAAGCTGAGAGTGAACACCGATCCGGAACGTTACGTTCGAATCTTAAGAAATAATTGTTTTATAACTGTTTTCCCTGGAGAAAAGGAAAGGAGAGCGTAAGAAACAGGTGAAAGAAAAAGAAAAAAAAACATAAAAAAAGGAATTAGTAAACTTCTCACTATTTATGGAGTGCGATGAGATTTGTGTTGACAGAGCTCGGATACAAGGTTGCTGGCTCAGAGATCCGGTGGTCGATCCTGATGTATTTCAGGTGTACGCTCGTGGTTCACTATTCGCCGATCGCACTGTTAGAGTTAGCACTATTCACACTGTGCAAGTAAACACTTAGAGAACCCCACTGAATATAACAATAAAACGAACCACGAATACGGTTTGTTAATAGAAGAGAATATGACCTCGATGCATACGAAGTGTCGCACGACACTTGGAAAAATTCCTAATGAGCTTCGCGACGAATAATCCGGTGTTTATTAACCCCTTTTGCTTCTTCTCTTCATTGATTCGTTAATCTAGTTTAACGAATAGTTTTTCCTATTCACGCCCTCCGATTTTTCCTAGAGCGTTCCTTTAAGTTTTTAAATCATAGGTATTGGTGAAGACTTTTGCATACTGAGTTTCGACCAATGGAGAGTAGTTGCTATCGAGTGAGGGTGAGGTTTACGTTTTACGGATTGAGTCATGCGCGGTTTATTATAACCAGCTAAGTTGACATTTTACTTGAAATTTATGATAAACAGATAGCATAAGAGGGTGATCTGGCAACCGAGCACGCGGCGTCAAATATCGTGAGTCTCGATTCATCAGTGAATCATTGTTTTTGTGCTCTGTTTATTTTTTAGTTTAAAACTCTTAGGTCTGATATCCGAACTTGAGCTCGAGTATCTCGCTGTCTGTTTGTCATGGTTTAAAATTTCTAGTGCTTGACTGTCTGTTATTTTTGTTTGAAAATTCTCGAGCCTTCAGAGTGAGTTGTAATGTTTAAATTTATTGATCTGTTTTTATCTGTTATTATTTGACTTTCGACAGCGAAATTACATAGTCTCGCTTCCCAGACCTCGCCTGTTTATTCTTTCTGTCAGACGTAGATTATTTCTTAGAACGTAAATTTATGTCACTAACAAATTTTCGATGAAAGAAAACAACCATGCAGTCTGTTGGACACAATAATTTATATATTAGTAAAAAAAAAATATTTGTGAAGTCTTCCGGACGTAACAAGAGAAAAAAACGTATTTGAAAAAATTGCATCATGCGCAATCATCTGTTCAGCCCATTGACAGATATGCTGTCGCATATCATCTGGAATTAAAAACTGCGTTAGTGTGATATGGTATTAATGATACGATTTTTTCATTTTTTCTCAAAATTTTCACAATTGTTCTCTAAGATATACCTGTTTGTCTTGCTATTTTACGAGTACTAATATGAGGATTAATGTAGACTGCCACTAAGACAGTTAGAACACCATCATCATCATCAACATCATAATCACGTAGTGCGACGACGGGTCTATTGACCCTGTTGGGCTCTAATTTTAAGCGTTCAAATGACGGAAGCATTCGTCTGTTTGTATATCGATTTCGTAAACTCTCGCAACTTTACGGTAATTGCCAAAAGTACTCCCAAAATTAATAACATATCGACAAATTCTAAAAAAGTATAATCAGCCATGTTTAAAATTGGATAGAATAGTTTGAGAAAAAAATTTGCTTGTAATAGTTAGAAATATCACGATGTAATTGAGCGCGATATCAATTCTCAAAAAAGAAGTCAGTTTTCAAAAAGTGAAATTAGACAATTTACCGCTTTCTAGAATTAAAAACAAATGCGTTGAGATGCCATATTAGTGTCTTTCTTTAGTGCTGGAATTAAGCATCGAATTTCTTAAATGAATATGTGATTATAAGTTCATATAAAATTAACATAAAATTATATTAACTATATTAACATAATTTTAGAGAACACAGTTTGATTTGGAATGTCTTAATTATAATCTCCAAACTAAATTTTGCACACGAAAAAGGATTGTATGTTGTGTTGCATGATGCATTGAATTGCTGATGGCATTTGCTGGCGCCTCATGTCGGCTGTATTATGCGCAGCATATGATATTTCAAGTCTTATAACTCAAAAAGTACTTTATGAAAAAATATTTTATTATAGTGCTTTGAAAAAATCTTGACGCCAGCTACAAGAATATGAAATTGGTAGTTCCATTTAAGAAAATCAAGTTGACCTTAAAATAACCCCTAAATTTGACTCTAAGGTCAGAGTCAAGGTCATCATTAGGTGTCCTCTGAACCCTACAACTTTTGTTTAAAACTTTTTTATCCATCTTGCTTATTTTATGAAATATTTGCATTGATTAAAATGACTCACCCTGTATATCATAGATTACATAAATTATTGTAAAAATTTGTATTATAAAATTAATTTTTTTATTATTATTTAAATAAAAACATTTTAAAAAACTGTTCTATAAATCAAAAATACTGTTGTAGTTTAAATTTTCTACAAAAATAATATCAAAAAATTGTGCCAAATAAATAAAAATTTATATTATAAAATTAATTTTAGTATTATTTAAGTAAAAACATTTAAATGAAAAAAATTGTTATACAAAATAGTTTTTTTAATTTCCTAGAAAAATAATGATAACAATATCAAACAATATTATGCCAACTGAATAAAATATATTTCTTTTATTATTTCCAATAATAAGAAAAATTATAATTAAATTTAATAAATTACAATACATAAAAAAATTACATAAGATATGATATAAAAAAAACAATCATATATGTATTTATTCTAATAACTATATGGGTGTCCTAGACCACCCCTTTTCTTTCAAAAACTAAGCATTTTAGAGAAAAATATTTTGAACAAAAATTGTATGATTTGGGGGTAACATAAGATGATGTCATTGGTTTGACCTTAGATGGCATCGTTAAAGTCAAGAACACTTTTAATTTCTTAAATAGAATTTCCTATTTTTTATTGCATATTTTTATAGCTTATATTGAGAGCTTTTCAAAACACTATAATAAAGTATTTTTTCATTAAGAATTTTTTGAGTTATTTTGTATCTTAATCTGACTTATTTTAATATAAAATATAAAATATCTTGAAAATTTAGTTTTTGATAATTGTATCGTAATACTTTTATGTACAGAATATTAAGATGAATCAAATGGTGTAAAGAAAAAATAAATAATTGTTATAAAAAAATATATTACAAATAATTGCATACTTTTTTTAAAAACAATTATTTTCTGTACACCATTTCATTCATCTTATTATTCTGTACATAAAAATATTATGATACAATTATCGAAAACTAAATAATTTTCGAGATATTTTACATTTTATATTAAAATGTGTCAGATTAAGATACAATATAACTCAAAAAATTCTTAATGAAAAAATACTTTATTATAATGTTTTGAAAAGCTCTCAAGATAAGCTACAAGAATATGCTACAATAAAAATGGAGGTTTAACTTTTAAGAAATTAAAGGTGTCCTTGATTTCACCTTAACGCAATCCTTAATGCAATCCAAAATCGAACCAATGATATCATCTTATGTTACTCTGAAAACCATACAATTTTTGTTCAAAACGTTTTTCTCTAAAATGCTTAGTTTTTTAAAGAAAAGGGGTGTACGGGTGGTCTAGGACACCATGTATATTCTGAAAAACTTATTAAAAAGAGGGAACATATAAAATAAAAACAAAATTAAAAAAACTTCATACAAAAATTAGAAATTAAAAGTCTATACTAAAAATTAAAAATTTGTGCAAAAATAAAAAATTAATACAAAATAAAAAAATAAAAAAAAAATTTGCTCAAGTTCTTGGCGCTGCTAAACTGAACAATATACTAATAATATTTACGTACTCCGTACATTTATGGAGTTGCAATTATTAATGTAATAAAATTAATATTTAATATTTAAATAAAATTAATTATTTTTTATTTTAAAATACATTACAGTTATTAATTTTGAAATTAAGCAGGGCCAAGACTTTGAGCAAAATTTTTTTGGTTATTTGATTTTGTACTAATTTTTAACTTTTGAACAAATTTTTAATTTTTTGTAAAGATTTTTAATTTCTAATTTTTGTTAAAAATTTTGTTTAGTTTTGTTTTTATTTTATATGTACCCATTTTTTATTAAACTTTCCAGAATATGTATATAGTTATTAGAATAAATACATATGTGATTGTTTTTTTACATCATATCTTATGTAATTTTTTTATATCTTGTAATATATTAAATTTAATTATAATTTTTTTTATTATTGGAAATAATAAAACAAATATATTTTACAAATTTTTATTTACTTAGCGTAATATTGTTTGATATCATTATTTTTCTAAGAAATTAAAACAACTATTTTGTATAATAATTTTTTAATTTAAATGCTTTTATTTAAATAATAATAAAAAAATTAATTTTGTAACTCAAATTTTTAGTTATTTGGCGCAATTTTTTGATATCATTATTTTTGTAGAAAATTTAAACTATTTTATACAAAAGTGTTTTTGATTTATAGAACAGTATTTTTTAAATGTTTTTATTTAAATAAAAAAATTAATTTTATAATACAAATTTTTACAATAATATTATTATAGAGTTAAAATAATATTATTTTGTACAACAATTTTTTACAGTAATTTAAAATAGGTTTTTGTGTAACACTTTTTTACATGACATCTGTACTTGACGCCTTTTTTATCTTTTTTTGAAAAAGTAAGTTTTTTCAAAGATTACATAAATATAATTTTGTAATTACACACATGAAATTTTCTGTTATTAATAATACAAATAAAAAAATCATATATTTTCCCTACGTAAAAAGAATAAATCGGCAATGTAGTAAATAAAAATAAATATTTTTATATCAAATTTTATTTTTAAAAAAGATTTTAAAAATTGAAATTTTTATAATATATTTTACATTTCTTAATTTGATTAGCGGTAATTATTTAGTACAGTAAAGCCAGCTCCGATGACCTTGATCTTAATACATGTTGTCAAGGACATAATTCTGTAACTTTTCCTCATAACTTAATCGGCGGTTATTGTTTATTAAAAAGTTATAAATAAAAATAGTTGCAGAAAAATGAAAAGTAATTTTCACATCGGTTTGTTATTTCCATGCAAAAAGCAAAGTCCACTCAAATCAGGATCTTGATTCGTGAAACAAAGTTCTTTTTTTTATTACTCCTATTCTTTTAACAATTTGTCTCAAAGAGACATTTAGCAAAGTATATGTGTAAAACAAAATGTGGAGTGCATGAGCTCATCAGCCCTATATATCGATTTAAATTAAGAGAGCTTGCGGAATCTTCCTTTTCAAGCATCATTTAAGTCTTCCCTTTAGATGGCGAACAGCCAGCGAGTTAGGATGGTTTTCTAGTCATGCATGACATTTCTGATTATATCAGAATCTTGATTTTTTCCTTGTGGATATCTGAAAATCGCTATATAATTCGTTTGTAATGTATCAAGGAACGTTAACTATTATGCGTAGTAATTTGAATTAATATTTTTGGATGATTTCGATGGGGTGACCTCCATTTGAACACGTAATAATTGGACACCGCCCGATTGGACACGCATTATTGGACACGGCACGATTGGACACTACACGAATGAATACGTACACTGCACGATTGGACACCACATGATTGGACATCGTACGATTGGACACCGCACGATTGGACACCGCATGATTAGACACGACACGCACGACTGAACCGCACAATTAAATAAAGTTGTAAACCCATGTGGCATCTCATTTCGCATTGAAAAATATATGCGTAGAGACAATAAGTTCCGTCCCCCCCTTCTACAATGGGAGCTATACTACCATTAAAATTCGATACATAGATTTGCCTTGAACCTTGCTTTGCGTGAAAAATTGTAAACTTATGTGGAACCACATTTTGCATTGAAAAGTATATGCGTAAGGAGTATGTTCCACCCCCTTATGGGGAGAGCTTCATTACCATTAATATTAGACACATAGGTTTTCTTTGAACTTCGCTTTGTGTAGAAAATTGTAAACCTCTGTGAAATCTCACTTCGCGTAGAAAATTGTAAAATCTATGTTAAAACCTCATTTCCTAACTTAAAAGTGCGATGTTCAATCGTGTGGTGTTCAATCGTGCGGTATCCAATCGTGCGGTGTCCAATCGAGCGGTATCCAATCGTTACGTGTCCAAATGGAATACGCCCATTTCGATGTTCGAATTTGAATGGGGTTGCAATACTCCACTTTTCGTAGGCCCAGATCGGTTTAATAATACTTTTATAAATATTTTTATAAAGCAGTAGCTTATTTTTGGTTGACAATTAAGAACGTCGCACAATTAGCCAATACATTTTATGTAATTGATATCCCAGCTGCTTGCGTTTATTAAAAATATGCTTTTTAAAATATGCTTTTAAAATATGCTTTTGCCAACTGAGCTTTCTGTCTAGGAATATTCCTAGATATTTGGCGTTATTCGCCTAAGAGATTTGATGGTTGTTTAAGAAAATTGATGAACATGTTTTCTTACACAATGTAAACGTTACATACTCAGATTTGGTCTCATTGGCTTTTATGTGCCATAATTTTAATTATTTTTGTACTGCATAGATGCCTTTTTGTAAAGTTTGAAATTCCTCCAAAAGGTTTGCTATTTATTGCTAGCAATATTGTCCGCAAAAATGGCAATTGTAATATCAGAAATAAATGGAAGATCTGTAAATAGTAGATATAAGGGCCAAGAACACTACCCTGCGAAACACCAGAATAGATATCGTAGAGTGATATAACTGCTGCATCGTGTTTTACTATAAATGTTTTGCAATGTTGTTCTGAATGTTTTAGGTATGATCCGAGACTATTATAAAAGTTCTTAAAGGCAGGTTTTTTGGATTTTAATCAGAAGTCCATCATGCCAGACCTTGTCAAAGGCTTGCGCCTTTAATGCGTAAAGAGATGTCATAAAAGGCCGCTGAGCAATATGTTTTTGTTTCAAGACCATTATAAATTTTGTCAATTATTCTGTGCCCTTATTTCATAGGCGCGTGTTTCCGATAAAAATCGAATTCATGTGTTGGTATCAAATTACTTTCTTCATTTATAGAAGATAGCCGTTTCAGTAATAGAGTTTCGAACATTTTCGAAGCTATGAATAACAAGCGTATCAATCTACAGGATTTTACATCTTCAGCAGGTTTGGCAAGTTTTGAAATCATTATAATTTACGCCACCTTCTACTGAGAGAAGAAATACTTGTTTTCAGGATTGCATTGCTGTGTAAGGAAAATGCGGCCTACATCTAGGGAGCTTCTTTAAGATATAGCCAGTAACCAGTGGTATTCAAGCGCCTTATTAGGCTTCATTATTCTTATTGTAGCATATATTTCATTTTTTTAAGGTTTTATTGGGATATTAGATTTGTAGAATTCAGATAAGATAATGAAAGTTTCATTTTTCTCATCGAGAGTTATTTCCCTAGACTTTGGCATGAAGACTTTAGACAGATAATCTGCGAAGTCTTCGGCCTTATCCTTGTTGCATCTCGCCCAACTTCTGTTCTATCCTGCTGAAAAGAGAAGATGATTGTTGCGGCTGTTTTAGGCGCTTATTAGCCTTCCATAGAGAATAATTTGTCGTTGTTGTGGCACTGAAGTTCTGTAAATAATTCTCGACCCTGCTGTTCCTAAAAAAAATTTTTTGATCTCTTTTATAAGTTTATTTAGTTTAGTTTTCAGCGTAGGGCAGCAGTGTGCCACCCTTTGCGGATATGTTGCTTTTCAACCAGGATAGAGCTTATTACAGGTGGGCATGATGAAGTATAGTCTGTATGACGATTTTGAGGTCTAGCGTCTCATGCAGCGCATTGAATATTTTGATTAAAATGCTCTAGAGCTTTAGCAATGTCAGCTTCTGATTTAAGTCTAATTTGAATATTGAGATTAGGAGTAACGAATTCCCGAGAGAGCAGCCAATTGATTTTGTTGTTATGCAAGACGCAAGATTTGCATTTGGTTATTATCTTACTGCTTAATGTTAGTAAAACAGAAGAATGATCTGAAGAAAGGTCCAGACAGGATTCGGCTCTAAAATATTGTTTGCGTATATCTTTACAACAGTAAAGTCGATTAGATCAGGAATCTTGTTTGTATCTGAAGGCCAATAGCTGGGTTCCCTTGCAGATATGAAGTCCAGTCTAAGGGAAACAGAGGTTTCATCTAATTCACATCTCTTTCTTTCAGGTTATTCATTATAATTGCATAATGCTGAGAAGAACCTGATTCCTTATCTGTATCCTTATTTGATCATTACTCAAGAGTTTGATTGCAACTGTTAGGTGCTATCTCATTCAGTAGATGAATAAGCGGTTGGATATTACCAATCCTATCCACAAAAATAGGAAGAGGTTTGACAATTTTATTTTTAAGACTGTTTTTATTGCCTTGATCTTTGGCATCTGACTCTTACTCCAAGCTTTCAAATCTATTAAATACCTCAACCTGCACTTGGATCTGAGTGTTTTTATCATCTTGGCTCTGTAAAAGTCGATCGCATACTGAATGGGATCTAGGTCTGGTTTTATCGCGAGTTTGATTTAGTAAGGTCTTGTTATATGCTGTTCCAATTAGTTATATAATGCTTAATACTTTTATTAATATACAATAGTTGACCTCCCCCCCAGAATCTGCGGGGTCGAACCTCCGAAGAGGATTTTCCAAACTTATGCCTGGTCTGCCACCTGGGGTATTTTCTCCTGAGTGCGTTTTTTCTATTGCTTAATTTATTTGCTAGTTTGATCCCGGATATTTTATTTTTCCGTACCCTCCTGTTAGCCGGCGAGCATTCCCCAATCCGCCACCTGGGGAGGCGCCTGATGGACTAGTGCCCCTCACGGGATATGAAACAAAGTGTATACATAATTAATGTAATATTAGAAAAAGTCAATAAACATAGTTTACGCGAAGCAAAATCCATCCCATATCGTCATGTGCTTCGAATGCAAAACAAGGTTTATAATTATATAATTTCACATGAGTTTGTAAATTGTTTATGTTACAAAATACATGCGTAGACGCAGTAGGTTCTGCCCTTCTCCTCTTTCCTACGGGATGACTTCACTTCCGGAAGAACTTAATCCAAATCAAATTTTAATTTCAAATCAGAAATAAGTTCAGGATTAGGTTTTCTCGAGTGAAGATGCAGGGGAAGGGACAGAACCTCTCCTCCATACATGCACTGTATTACATACATATATTAGCCAATTACTTCTTTTGGCACTGACACAAAGTGACAAATTTCTCAAACTTCTTTTTTTTATAACTTTTTAATAAACAATAACCGCCGATTAAGTTACAAGGAAAAGTTACGCAGAGTTATGTCCTTGACAATATATATATATATACACATATATCAAGGCCAAGGTCATCGAAGCTGACTGCCCTATACTATAAATAATTATCTGAGTAATTTTTAATTTTTATCTTTTACTTTACTATTATTAAGTTGTTAGACATAAAATGATAGATATCATAGTATAATGAAACTATGGTTATTTAAATAGTAAAAATTGTCGACAAATGACATAAATAAAATTTCAAATTGTAGTAGTATAAGTTTTACAGAAAAACACATGATTATTTCATCTTTGAATTTACGTTCAGAGTGCATTACTGCAAAGCAGATTGAAATAAAAGGAAATTGACAATGGATAATCAAGACGTATAATTATATTTTATGAGTTTAAATTTGGGCATACAATCAAACAACAATCAACATCACAATGCGACATTTGGAGAAGACACAACTAATAAACAGACAACATGCGAGTTTAAGAGATTTCAATTAGTAGATATCAAATTTGAATATGAATCACATATAAACGGTCCAAAAATTATTGATAACAATGAACAATGTTCATATTCCATTTGTATACAAGTATGAATAAAAAAAATTATCTGCGCTCTGTTTTTACAATTTATTATAACTACAACTTCAACGTACATCATTTTTTTACATAATCCCCTTACTTTTAAATGTATTTGGTCCAACATTCTACAAATTATTTATTCTCTCAGAAAAAAATGTTTCTGCTATCAGTCATGTATATACCAAATCTTTTACATATTGTTTCGTAGGAAATCAACAAGTTGCTGCTGCTCATACAGTAGAAATTGAGATTTAAGATTTTGAATCCATCATTTAGCTCTGATCTCGCTCTTCTAAATCAAATAAATTACGTCAAATTACGTAAATTACATCGTTAGTGTTCAGAATCTTATACGGATCGTGTAAGATTTTAAACTTCAGATTTTGAAGTGTTTCAATTATATGAGCTGTAGTAGGTCATCGATTTGTTACGAATAAACATGTGAAAAATGCATACGTGGCTGACAGTAAAGACTAAAAATAAAAATATTTTTCTCTGAAGGCAAACATGTGGAACGTTAGACCAAGTGCATTTAAAAGCAGAGAGACCGTGTGAAAAAATAATGTATCTATAAGTTCTGTTATAATTATAATAAATTAAACGAATAATTTTTTTTATTTACTCTCGTATTTAAGATCATAATCTTTGGTGATTTAAATATAGTCTTAGATAGTCTTTAGATTCCATCTAATGAAAAGATCATTTCATTGGATATTCATTATAACGTATAACATTTTAATATTGTACTTAAGATAACAATGAATATGAACCAATAAGTGAATTTTTCAATAGAATCTATGTTACGTCCGGACTCTTAAAGAGCCAGCGGGAGGGCGTAACCTATTTACCTCCGCTAGACAGACGCTAGACAGCGA